>AP025061.1:875440-907317 GCA_036186865.1 Eustoma russellianum | reverse complement strand
AAAGAAACTTTCATTTTCATAAGCAAACTAATGCAAAAAAGTCTACTAGTTTTCAATGATTACCTTACATGCAAAAAAGACTACTAGTTTTCCAAATGTTGAATTTTTTTTAATATATTTAAGAGACCAAACTTCCGGTAAGTTTTAGACACATTTTAGTCACTTAGCAGAGAATTACCGAACGTTAAACATTATGTGACCACATAACAGAGGGTTAGTGTTCTGTCAAGCAAGGGCACACTTTGAACTGAATGACCAAAAATACAAATATACCTATCTATCGATAGGATTTTTCCACCAACGTTGGAGGGGCCCCTGATCCAACCCCTTATACCTTGTCATAGACAGAAACATTTAAAGTAACGGGGTAATGTTGTTGTTGTATATGCATGTTAATTCTTACTATCTTGCAAAACACGGAGCAGTTTTGAACTAGTTGGCTCTGTTGACGAAACAGAGTAATAATTGGATGTCGTTGAAAACAACGTAACTTTGATCATCATATCACATGAAAGATACACAAAGCTGGCAGCTTCCAGAGGCAATGGTGTAATCAATTTACATTCAAAGCATGATTGAGAATGAATATATGATGATTTCATGAAATCATTCACGTTATACATGCATGATTTGATGATTCTTAAAGCAAGAATGCATGGCAGGAAGATACATAGAACGCAACCAGCTCATAAAGTGAAATCTCGATACGCATCATGTCGTTTACAAACTACTTTTACCACCAAAACAAGTATTTCAATGTTATAGCCGGGTGTTTTAAATAATAATAACAATAAATAATTAATTAAAAAATATAGTTATTGGTTACGGGTTCGAGCCGTGGAAACAGTCTCTTTCACAAAATGTAGAGTAAGACTGCGTAAATTAGATCGTGAACCGATCCGGCCTCTCCCCAGACCTTAGACAAATGCGAGAGTTTAGTGTACCGGAAACGCTCACCCGTCTTCGTTCCTTGAAGAATGGATTTTCACCATACAAGTTTTACTTTGTTTTCCTTTCTCTGTTCTGTCCTATTTTTCCTTGCTTTTTTTTTCCCCTTGAAGGTAACAATTTTTACTTGATTATCTGACATTGTATTTCTACCACCTTAGTTTCCCCACTTTGCTCTCAGTGGTTAATAAGGGTAAGGTGGTAAAAGTGTTTGCCCACTAAGGATTACGTCTTATGAGAACAAACTTTGTATCATCTAATCTTAGTTTTAGGACCAAACTAAATCGATTCCTAGGATTCAAGTGCCGATTATATTTTACTCAGTTTTTCTCAAACTACAACATTACTTAGTTATCACTTTAGTTTTGACAGGACAGTTTTACTCAGATGGTAAATGTCGACCAATCACTTTACTTAGACCCCCAATGAACTCAGTTTGAGTTCAAAAAACTTTTCTTCTAAACAAAAAAGAAACAAGGACGTTAAAAAATTGAGTAATTTTTGAATATTCTATGTTAAACTATGTATAAACTGTTAAGTTATCAATTCATTTAATTTTTGTTTCTATATATGCTTTAGTATATTATATTAAGGTGCAAAAGTCCAAAGAAGTTAATTAGTGGATTGAGGTGTGGAACTTGGAATTCAGACTATTCAAAAATTCCCACGTCTTGTTGGATAGGTTTCATTAGTGTCAGATACAATTGAGGTTGGAAATTACCATGTTAACTTTTTTAATAGGCTGTAGGCCTTGACTGGTGAATTATCCTTTGGGTAAATGTTATTTGGAAGGATCCAATCTGCAGCTTCAGCCTTGAAAAGGACGTTGTCACAAGATTCACGACTTGATGAAATATGGTGATTATTACAACTGTTACAGGCTATTTAAAATGGATTCCCATTTCGCTCTTCCCTTTTGACTCTCTGCATCTCAAGGAAACATATTTCTACCTAATAAAAATATTTAAAAAACGATGAAAACAGTACTATTGTACAATATATAACCCAACCAATTAATATACAATTTATCACATTTCTTTTTCTTTTTTTCTTTAATATCCCAGATAAAAGTATTCCTTCATAAACTTCTAGCCATCATGTCTTGGAATCTCCTATAAGACTCATCTTTCTCCAATCTGAATTTCTCATGGTTTTCTTGAATGAACATGTCAGCAAGCCGGTCGATTTCATTACTATAATCCTCCTCAGTGAGGCCATCACCCTTCTTCTCAAGCCAATGGAGATATCCCCAAAGTCTTGCATTTTCATCTTCCATACTATCATCATCACATGATGAATCAGTGGATGACAAGGAAGAAGAATCAAAGTTCCAACCATCACTAGAGAAGAACCCTTTAACCACATGCTTAGATACCGGCATAACATGGGATGAACACCAACCATAGTGCAGCCCAAATGATCCGACAAAGAGCTTTTGCTTATTCTTGTACTTCTTCATGGATAATTTTATGTTGCTAATAACATGGATGTTGTTTGCTGCTCGAGTTACACGGGATTTCGCTTTGCTTAAAGTATGAAAAATTCGGTATAAATGTGACAGAATGAGAGATTGAATCACTTTTTTTGGGGATGAGGAAATCATCTTTTTTTTTTGCTTGGGAGGTTCCTTCTAAAGTCTGAGGGAATAATGCAAAGTACAGAACTCCCAAAGGGCTTTTATAGAGAGACTGGAATGCCACAATGCCTGTATATAGTGAGCAGTAGGTATTTCAAAAGTAAAGAATTCTTTAAGTATTTTTAAGTAAATAAAGGACCAACAACTTTGAAGATTATCTCACTAAAGACCCCTGCGTTTTCCATATTTATTTTATTCAATTTTGTCCTTAGGCCACATCAGACCTCTTTTCACTCGTTTGGTTGTGTTGCCAAACTATATATTTTCAATTGGCACACTTGCCTTTGTGCTTGACTTTGGCAATCTCGGGATATGACAACAACAACATTATCTTATCTTATATTCAAGGAAGAGTAACTTCCAACTAGCTCAAAAATGTAATAGATTAAAGAATAAATAGACCATGAATTTATGAATCCATTACTCAATCATCAATTATTCAATAAAACTATGATATCTTTAAATATACGTTGCATTATAATCATGTCAAGATCAAGAACTAGCCTTTTTTTGAATTCAAGCCAAATACTTCAAACCCAATAGAAAGCCAAGAGATTTAAGCCTGATAAACCAGAATTAATCGTCTGTTAGTCAACAACAGTCAACGATATAACTCTTGCAGTTCAGCACCCAAGTATTGCTGTTCATTCGTGATTGCACTTCGGCTGAGCCCCATGGCATCCTTTTTGCTATCGAAGAATAAGCCAATGACTGCACCTCGGCACCGAATCCCAACATCAGCCTCAGCTCAAGTGCTACACTCCAGATCACTTCGATCAGATTTAATATCGCACTTCGGCAAAGCCTGGTTCTACACTTCGGCGAGGCCTGGTTCTGCACTTCAGCAAAGGAATCAAGCACAACATTACATCACGAAACCATCAGGCAGAAGTGCAGCTCAAAGGAAGAGTACACGTCTGGCTATCCATCCTGTGCACGTCAAAATCACTTCAGCCGACCTACTAGTCACATCAGCCGGTCTACCAGTCACATCAGCAGACATACGGCGTCCTAGGCTTTCTGCCCCAAGCAAACATCTCATCCGCCATCAGAGGCCAAGGGCGGAAAAAGGCTAATAAAAACAAGCCAATGCAGACCTGAAAAGGGATCCCGAAATCCATTATTTAAACAACTTGGAGCTAATACACTGAATCTTCTCCTAAGCCAATAACTGTGAGAATTTTCTAACTCCATACATAAAAATACATTCTCAGTGAGAAATGGCCCAAACTGACTTGAGCGTCGGAGGGTTTTACCCGGGGTCATCTCCCGGGACCTTTGATTTTTTTGCTTTCTTGTGCAGGACATTCAGGAAGCTATTCCAGCTGCAATCTTCAAACCAGTTAACCATTCTTCGAGTTAACTGACGACGTATATTTGAAGTCGTCTTAGACCCTTGGTGAAGGTCCGGCTTCATCAAAGCCAATAGACGACATAAACGAAAAGATAGCAAGAATCGTATTATTAATATATGAAAACAATGTTGAAGTACAATGGTTTCTTAATTCATATTCATCTGCATATATAACTAAGAAAGCTTATTAAATTACAAGATATAGGAGGGGGAGGAGAAAGACTCTTCCTTCTCCTCTCTTACATCTAAATCTACACTAAGATGGAAAAATGGAAGAAAATGAGAGAAAAATAAAAGAAATTAAAAGAAAATGAGAGAAAATAGAGAAAAAATTGGGTAGAAAGAAATGGAGAAAAGGAAGATTAGATCTCGATCTAAATAGAATATTTTCACTGTTTTGTATCCTGATCTACCGTCAAATGTCTCGATAGATCAGGACAACTAAAATTTTCTACCCGCTATGGCCGATCCATCGACATATTTATATATATATATATTTCTTTTCTTTTCCCTTCTTTTGCCTTGCAACTTAAATAAATGCTTTCCTTTTAATAGTGATATGCTAATTATTTAAAAACCACACAACAATATACAAATATAGACTTAAAAACACTAAAAATAGCGCTAGTGATATATAATTTCTACTACAAAACATATATTAAACTGCACGTCATCAAATAGTAATTTAAGAATTGAGATAAAGGAGAAAAAAAAAGAAAGTTGAGGGAGAAATAAGAAAAAAAAGCTAGCGAAATAGACTGGATTGTGAACCTAGTCAATTAGTCAAGGTGATTTTTAACGTGCGAATAGCCAATCACAAAAAGCTTTTACTTTAACATTATTATTTTTCATTATTATAAGTACCATCACAACATCAATCAAACATAACTTTCGTTAACATCTAGAAATATACACGTTGATGTGATTCAACAAAAATTCCCATGTACCTTCAAACAGTTCCATTTTCAGTAACAATCCTTCGTACTCACAGACAGGTATACACATAGACAGAGACGAGAGAATATTATAATTAATCTTGACCGTGTGTTTACTGAAAATGAAATCAAGGGACAAGCAATTTTTTAAAGCCCGCCGGAGGCATTTCCAATGTTTATATGTTGATTCCGACTATAGATCTAATCAGCAAAAATGTACAATGATGTCACAGCACTGAACCTAGTAAAGGTTGAACCATAACCGGTAAGGGTCCTTACTATTTTCGGTCCTACAAGATGTGTAGGAATATAAATCAGGTTCTCAAGATCCACTAGTAGAAGTTTGTCATAATACAAGAACAGCATAAGGAGCTCATTGGTACCGGAGGAACAACCGACGGACTAGCCTGTCAGACTATCAGATCATTCCACGGGCCAATAATATTCCCACACTATGCAGCAACCGTGGAGGAGTTTCAAACTTCATTGGTACCGGAGGAACAACCGACGGACTAGCCTGTCAGACTATCAGATCATTCCACGGGCCAATAATATTCCCACACTATGCAGCAACCGTGGAGGAGTTTCAAACATTCTTGTCTTCGGCAAGGTTTGGACCCCTGACGTTCCTTTCGAAACTCCTACCTAGAACTATTAGGATATGTTTTGGAGACATGAAACTAGTAAATATATATATATATATGAGAGAGAGAGAGAGTGGGAAATGTGGGTTAGTATATTAATTGCAGTAACTTTCAGCGAATACCGTGGAAATGAATCCAAGCCTATACATGTTAAAAATGAGAATTTCAAGAAGTATGATAATTATAGCCGCTTGCATTCACGTCACGTTCAGTTTCTACAAATTCTTATAATAAATAAGTGTACATAACTCTACAGAAAAATGAAATTTTCCATCAAGAAACAATAATGGTCTAGGTTCGTGGGGTTAATGATGGTTGAATTCATGAATTTCGCAGACTAACATACTATGACAAATGTTAGTTACTAATAACTGAAATTCGGCAAAATAGAAAAATATACAGCACTATCTAAAAAACAATTTTGTCTCTACCAATAAGAAAGGTAGACTACACAAACATATGATTCACAAGATACACCAGCTTCTTCTTTTCCTTTTTTTAGGGACGAAGAAGAAGAAAGAAAATGAAGAAATTCGGCAGGTTTTCACAAGAGTCTCCAAAGAGTTTTTCTAAAAAGTCTTTCAAAGTATTTCAAAGCATTTCAAAGTAAGTCTTCAAGACTTTTAAAAGTCTTGTATTGATAGACTTTAATTCATAAGAAAAAAAAGTTAATTTTACACTACTCTTCAGAATTTAACTTCTAAAGTTAGTTTATAACCGTTCAAATTTAAAAGGAGGTATCTCAAATTGCAAAATTTATATCGTTTCATCAAAAGACAGCAGAAAAATGATGCCGTCTCCAATTGATCCATTTCTTCTGTCAACTTTCTTACATATTTTTTTTTTTATAAATTTAAATCACTTTCTAAAACATTTTTATGTATTTTTTTTTTCCAACAGCTATGTCATGAAAGCAGATGATTTAGAATTAGGTGTTACATTTGTCAAAAAGTGACCTCAAGACCACGATCATTAGCACCCGGAAGATTGCTAAATCATTCTACAAGCAACGCATGATTTAGAATGGATATTTTAATGATTTCATCAAATAATTTACGTTAGTCACATGTGCATTTACGTAACTGAGCAAAGATGCATCACAGGAGAGATACAGATAATATGCAACTAAACCAATAAAGTTGAATCTTGGACTACATCATCCTTTCTCATGTTCATTTGCTTTTCTTCTCAAATTACGCTGCCTGATTTGCTTTTCTACAGCCTATAAGACTTAACCCCTTTTTTATTACAAAAATGGAAAGGAAATATTGGAAGATGAAGAGGTCACAGTATAATGTATGTGTATGATCAGAGGGATTCTCTTCTATCTAGAATCCGACGATGTGTTTTATTCAATGCACAGGTTGGACTTGGACTTGATCTGCAAAAGTAATAATATGATTACACATACATAAACATAAACAAAGGTTTACGAGAATATACACGTGGATACGATTTCCTTTATCCTTTTGTCACTGTGGATACACTTTCAACATACCCCTTAAATATAATATACTTTGGCCCTGCAATGATTATTCTGTTCTGATTAGATACAGAGAAAGTTGCAATTGAGCACTGAGGTACCAGGGAAGCAGCTTCACACTGATGCAGAGTTGTGTGTATATTTATATATACTTTATAATGGCCATAAACTATGTTAATTAAAAATTAGAGTTCTACATGAAACTACAGACCTAATATAATTTTAAAATTGTACCTCGTACAACGTTTTTATTCAAACAACCGTGTCACAGTCAATTCTACGAGTGAGATTATTTATTTATTGTTCTATTGTTATTTCTTTAATAAACACCAATTAGTATAACTCTTATATGCTCAAAAGAAATATTGTACCCCTTACAGGTTAATATACATATAAATAATTTGGAGTTTTAAGTCGATGTCACATATACATACATATATATATATATATGCATATATTCCTAGACGCTTGTTATTCAAGATATATATGCTTAAGAATGTTTGATGAATCAATCCTACAAAACATAAAGAAGTTAGAGATTCCTAGTTCCTTAGAAAAAAAACTTCCAAAACTTAAGCCAGTTAAATAATTTAGAATTAATCAGACTTGAGAAAAACTCTCAAATCCGTAAATATAAAGTTAAATTCAAATCCTTTATTGTTGAAGGCAAGATGTTATTTGTAGATATTTGAAGAGAGACTAGTTTGGAGAGTAGGGAATGGTCCGGATTGTACTCAGATCAATCGAGGTTGTCCTTAGCTTCTAAGATTATGCCATGTGTATGGAAGACTATTATGCTACAGGTCGATAGAAATTATGGACGGCAGTAGTAACATCTGCACAATTTTATCTTCTGATGTTGCATGTTGTATTGTGTCAAAATATGATTTTAGTGTCTTGATTTTGGTACTCTTCGTACTAAAGTACTCGTCCCGTTTGGAGGTTGCCTTTCGCAACAGTTAGGGTAGGATTCTTCCAAAAGAATCAAGACATCGATTAAATGTCATGATGCCGAAATTGCTGAATTTTTATAATTATACATGACTTTTAAGTTGAGTCGAGTATGGGGTTGGAGAGAAGGTTTGTGAGACTGACTTTGTCTTCAAGTTGTGCGATTTAATTCATAAAACAAGACTTTATGTGGTCTCTTCAGAGAAATTAGAACGATAAAGAGAAGATTAGCATGGCCTCTGCGCAAGGATGACACGCACAAATCGAGAAGACTTTATGTGATGCAAGACCAGCTTGTAACATTTCTGTATATCTTGTGGTAAGGTGTAACCGTGTGAATTATTTACCGGCAATTTGGGACTTCTTTTCTCACCGTATGTGACCTTTGTTGATGTGGTTGATCATGGTTGGTTAATGAAATCGGTGTTTTGCTTCTTTTTCCTTTTTTTTTTAAAAAATAAAACCCATATATTTCAAAATTAGGTGAAATTAAACAAAAGGGGAAAACAGAAAACTGATAAAATCGACTGGAAAAACCACAAGGTAAGGATTAATGATAAATTCTGCAAAGAGGGAGCGCAAAGAGAAGATATCACAATAGTATATAGAAACATGGAGGCGTCAAAGAAAAGGAAACCAGGGGAAACGAGTAACTGCCAACTGGATTTGAATTATTCCGAAACTGCTTCTGAGCAGTCGTCTGTGGTTTCTTCTTGCTCCGTTGAAGAGTTGCACTCTCTGCTCAACCCTCTTGCCAAATCCCAGCTCGTTGATCTCCTCGCCAAACTGTATGCCTTTTTCCCTTAATACACCATTTTTTAGGGTTTCTTTCAAGATTCTTACTGCGTCTCTTTATACAATTTACTGCTTTTTGCCGTAATTTAGGGTTTTCGTTGTTTTGTGCTGTTGGGTTTTGCCTTACTGTATTTGGGGCCTGAGAGTTTGACGACTTTCTTGTTTCCAAAACCCGTTGCTTTCAGTATTTTGTGAGTTACATCTATCTAAGATCCGAAACAGTTTTTCTTTTTTCTGGTTAGTGGTTCAGCTTTTCTGAAATAATTGTACCTTACTCATGCCATTGTTTCTTTAGTGGTTAAATTAGATCTTTTACTGCTATTGTTCTTTGATCCTTCTATAAGAATAGTAGGCTACTCCCTCACTTACAGGTCTTCGTGCATTTGCTTGACATGGTTAAGTGCAGAAGAAAGTAAAGGAAAAGCTGATGTGCTCTCAGAGTTCCAGAGGATTTGGGAGCTATCGTTATAATCCTAATTTAGTCTGCTGTAACATAAGAATGAGAAAATTCTCATATGGCTAAAAGTTCAGTGTTAGACCATTCATGTTAACCTCTGAAGATTGTATGCTGACCCACAGTGATATATCACTTGAAGACATGGATTTACATGTTAAATGTTGCATATAGGCGTAGTGCTAAATCCCCAATACAATCATGGGACCGACAGAATTTTAGGATATTGGTCATTAGGTCAAAATAATTTTTGGATTGCTTTTTGCAGTAATGTGACTACGTTTCATTTTCTCCTTTTTTGCGCTTTTGAAGGGTCAAAAGGCAGAACTTTTTGGCGGCCTCTTATGTTCTATTGGAATTATTCTGGATCAAATGTTGGCTCAAAGTGGCATATGCCTTTGGAATTTCATTTTTGGATGTTAGGAATTCAATCAAATAAAAGGTTTGCGTGTTTTGTCCCGAGGAACAGATTATTTGTGTCCTTAGATTTATTTGCCTGGTGAATATTGAAATACTCGATGAATGTTGTTTGGCTCCTGTTGGGGCAAGAAACAAGTCCCTCACGGTTATATGGGAGAGAACGAGTGCTTCCCTTAGGTTGATTACGTTGGTAATATTGGAATGTGGATGACTTAGGCATGTAGGTGAACTTGGTTTTGAGATACATTTTTGTAAGGCATAGAAAATTCATCACTGTTGCTTTTGAGTGCTTGACTTACATTAAAGATTTATCGTTAAAGTCATTTAATCCTCCTTAAATTCGTTTAATCCTTGTACTTGTGCATATAATAGTGCTCTATTCATTTTTCTATGTATGTTCTTTTGGACAAATTCGGGACAATGCTCTCTACCCATTTGCGTGCTGCATGAATTGACAGTATCCCTGTGTGCTTGTTTGCATGTTTCACATGAAGAGGTTCCAAATATCCTTTTATTGCTGAAGAAATTAGAAGTCTTGCAAGAGCGGATCCAGCTCTGAGAAAGCTTTTTGTTCGTGGTTTAGCCTGGAATACTACTTCAGAGACATTGTGTGCTGTGAGTGCATGTTGTTGTATGCTGACTTGGTGCTTTAGTTTATATTTCCATCATTTAGTTTTTCATTACCAAATGGGTATCTCTATATAACAGTCAGTGAATTGGAGTTTTTCTCCTGATTCCGTTGAAGATCTCTGACCAAGGATGTGATTGGGTTTTTGTATTTGAAAAATCTCCAATGTCTTCTGATTTATCTTTATAGGCATTTGAAGTGCATGGGGAAATTGAAGAGGGTGCTGTCATTTATGACAAAGCAACTGGGAAATCACGTGGATATGGCTTCATCACCTACAAGGATATCGAATCTGCTCAAAGAGCTCTAAAAGCACCCAGCAAGATGATTGATGTAAGCAATTACATTCCTGTGTAGAGCAGACTGTTACTTTCGCATGGACAATATCCTTTTTTTTTTTAACTCGCACATTATGCAAAATTGGGGTAGTAGGCACTGGTTGTACGGAATTCTACTTAAAGTTTGTTCTACGTTTGGGCTATTGAACTTGAACTGTTAATACTATAATGAAGTTATAAATAAAAGATATCATTCTGAATATATATTTATTCAGAAATTATGAGATTTAGTTTGTAATACGCCCTGGTTGGAGAGAAGGTTCTCTTCAGTTATGCAAAGATGATTTATTTTTGGTGGTTTCTTATTCTACATTTCTCATTCACTGTTCCTGGAATGGCATAATAATGAAGGAGTAACCATTCAGCAAGCTGTATTTGCTCAGCCACCTGATATCGTGAACAAGCATCATGATGATAGATTAAGCTTTCCTCAAACGATTATTACATGATATGCTGTGCTGTCACAGAAGTCCCTTGGCTTAGTTGGGTAAACTCGTGAAGTAGCATTTAGAGGTTTGATGTGTCAATATAATCCGTGTCTGTTACTTTCTGATCTTTTCTCTGTCCCCTTTTTACAGGGCCGTATGGTCGTGGGCAACCTAGCTTGTGAGGGTTTGAGCAGCACCACTACCACACCTGATCATGCCCAGAGAAAGCTTTATATTGGTGGTTTGTCTCCAGAAACAAGCAGTGAAATGCTTCTTAACTTCTTCACACGGTATGGAGAGATAGAAGAAGGTTCAGTGGCATATGACAAGGAGACAAACACATCACGGTATGAAATGATTTGAATCCTTTTATGCTACTAAATGAATAGGTGTTTCGTGAGCGATGTTTGATGGGGATGTTGGATTTCCTTGTAGTGGTTTTGGCTTTGTGACGTTCAAGACTGTGGAAGCGGCTAAGAAAGCTATAGAGGATCCAGAGAAGATGCTTGGAGTGAGAATTTGTTCCCCCCCCCCCCCCCCTCTCTCTCTTTTCTGTTGGTCCCGCTCCCCTCCTCCTCACGTCCATATTGTCGTCGTTTCTGGTTTCTGTTTGCCTAGCACATTAGAGAAATTTACGAGGACGGAAGATTGATTTGTTGCCTAATATTGCCAAGCCACTTTATTTTATTCAATATGACCTCTTGGTTTTGAGGAATTTGCATGCTGAAGCAAAATTTAAGAACGTTATGAGTAAGCTGAAGAAATGTTGTAGTATAGAATGCCTTCATTCAGTTTGCTATGCTCTACTTTCCTCTCTGAAAAGTTGCTGAGATCTATGTTGTGTAATGTGGTGGTTCAAAAGATTGATGCCCTTTAAGCTTGAAGCAACTGTTTGGATAAGATACTCATGTAATAAGGCTCTGAAGACACCTGCTTTTTGTTTTTTTTTTTTCCGTTTGATCTGTGTTCGTTTATTATTACTTTGTTTTAATGTGACTGCAGGGAAGAAACATAACTGTGAAATTGGCTGATCATCAGAAAGGCAGAAGCCTGCAGACACAATTTCAATCATCTGCTATTCCAGTACCAATGGGTATGACAGCAGCATACACTCACACTCCTAATTTGCACACTGGCTCTGGAACTCCTGTTGGGTATACATATCCTCCCCCAATGTCAGGGTATACCAATGCTCCATATGCCAGTCAGCCTGTAGGTGCAGCTTCATACGCGTCTCAACCGCACGCTTCATATCCTCAGTTTGCTCCCAAGGTCGAACCATCCCTTGCACCAACATCCATGGAAGGATATCCATATTACATGCCAAAGTAATGAACAAGTATATCTAACTATGAACCATATTTTCCTGTTGAGTTAGGTTGAAAGTGTAGTACACTTGAATATTTGTAATCTTCATGTTTTCGCGTTCAGTTTATTTGGACATGGGTGTCTATGTGGGTTTGGAAGGTGCAGTCTTGGCTATAAACCAAGTTGAAGTTTAGGATTTTGAGTAATTTGTGTCGACCAAGATTTTGCTCTGTGGAATATATATATATGTATATGTATATGTATATGTATATATCTTAAAGTAACAGCTCGAGAAAGCAAATCAGAAAAATATAACTTTAAAGTCTCTGTGCATCACCAAAAGAAGGATATTTCTTCGATTCGTTTCTCGCGACCTAATTATTAGTATAGCACAGAGGGAGGTGGTGAGAAAGAGAGGGGCACGTGAACATAGTTATTTGCGGAGGATACACTAATGGATGTTCCTACTCATGCCAAATTCGCGTGAATAATCTCACACCATCATACTAATAAATGCACACAAACATGAAAATCTGCGCTTTGTTGAGTCTGGTTATTAGTCTCATTTTCACGCTGCAGCGGCTGGAAAAACGGTGGATGGTCAGGAAATAATGCATATTGCCTTTGATAAAGGCACTTTGTATGGTATGGTGTACCTATGTTGTTTCCATCTGTTTGGTGATGCATACTGCCTTTGCTTATCGGTTTGTTGAATTTGATCATCCCAAAATTCCCTCTATATTTATATATAACATGATTTGATAAAATGAGTTGAAGAATTATATTTGGCAATGAGTTGCAGAATCGATCATTAGACCGTCTCTTTATAGAGAGTTAATAAAGCTCCAACTTCTTGTTATATTTTGGGATATAACATGAAGACTGAGTCATGAAAGAACCAAACATGAGGGTAGTTTATTCTCTTTATTAGTAATTAATGTTAGATAATGTGGACAAGCATAGCAGAGAACGGAAACAGCTGTCATAATTTATTTTTGACTATACATTAAACAGAATATGTTTTTACTATGAATTAAGATCATAATTTATTTTTGACTATACATTAAACAGAATATGTTAGATAATGTGGACAAGCATAGCAGAGAACGGAAATTAAGATCGCTTTCCAACTTTTGAAATCTAGCTAAAGTGATCTCGACTCTTGTGCCCCTAGTGTCTTTTCATTAATCGGAACAAAAGGTATTGTGCAAAAGGTTTTCACCGTTTCGGTATCAAAGAACACATGCAAATCAATAGTTTCGCAACTTTCTAAATTAGATAAAGACTTATAAAATGATCCACATAAAATATCTTTATAAATTACACCTTCAACGTATCAACATTTAAACACAATGTGCGTGTCGTCTTTCCATTAGTAATAGTACATTTTTCTTCTCTTCTTCTCTACACTTTATTTTTCTTGCAGGCTCTCTGCATCTCCCCACTTCTTTTTCTTCTTCCTTCCTTCTTTCACCATTTGACTCCAAGAGTTCATCTCATCAGTCAAATCTCCTTCTCTTTTGTCCTATTTCCTCTTAGCCTTTTGATTTACCTTCTCAGATTGATTTATCTTTACTAGCTTCTCAAAATCAAACTTCTCATCATTTCAAGAAATACTTTGTATTCTTCTTGGCCTTGTTTAGTATAGGAATCCGTTCTTTTAAATCACGATTACTTGTTTGATTGAATTGGTCAAATGATGGGAGCATTGGATTATTGTCTAAAGATGCAAAACATGAGAAGTTTCTGTTTCTTATGAAGTCGGCTACAGCTGGTATCTTTCTTTCCTCAATCTGAAATATTTGGATTTACTTGAAGTTTCAGATTAGGCATATTTTTTCAGAAGCTTCAAATTTGTGAAATTTAGAGCAAAGATTGGTCTTTTGTTGTTTCAGTGGTGTGTTTTGCTCCAAAGAATCTAGGATTACTATTTCAATTAAAGCTGCATGTGGCTTCTAGTCCATGTAATTGATAAAGTAGCCTTTTCTTTCCCCCTTATGCTTCAATCAATATAACAGGTGTCAGTATTTTGGGATTCTTTTCTCCTCTTTTCTTAATTTTGTCGTCACGAATCTTTCCCCTGCTGATTCATTTCTGAGGAGTAGCATAGATTGTTGGAAGGCACTCCAAGAAATGTTGAATTCGACCTCCAAGTGTTCTTGGGTCATGATTAAGCTCTAGAATTCAAATGTTTGTGGATTAGAGTTTATATGGACTTGTAAGATATCCTCTTGTTGAATAAAGTTTGGATCTTTTTCTCTTTGAAGTCTTTGTAGATTGATGAATCTTACCCCTTTAATCCGGGGAGGAGAAAGAAGAATCTTTTGAAGTCTGCTGTTCCGCAAAAATTGTTGAGATTGGAAAGCATTAATGGTCAAACAATGTAGGCCTGATAAATAGTTCCTTGACTTGTATTTTATTGTGCAGACATCACTTTTCCTTCTAAATCTCTAGCAAGACAATGGTTAAAGGCAGAGGAAAGGGTAACAAAAAATTTACAAGCTCTGCTGGGGAGGATGTTGCAAGTTGTGATGAGGAGAAAATACCGTTGAGGAGAAGAGGAAGGCCTCAGAAGCCACTGAAGGATAATATGGATGAAGAAGAAGAATTTGAGAAGTTGGAAGAAGATGAAGAAGAAGAGGAAAGAAAAAGTGTGAGGAACTCTGCTTTAAGCAAACGCGTGAAGAAACCGATATCTGCAATTAATGGAAGGAAGAAGAAAAGGGCCCCTATGGCTAAGAAAAACTTGGACTTGGTTAAGGAGGAGAATGGGATTGAGAGTAAAACTGTCGTGATAAATGCAGTTGGATTGAAACAACATGGCAGCAGAAGAAAGAACAAGCCTCATCGAGCTGCCGAAGTTGGTGTAGAGTGCATATCATAATGATATCCATGATGCTTATCTGGAGCTGAGGTTTCTTTGATGTTGTATCTTGCTTCAAAAGTTCCCTTTGTGTTTTTGTGGTGAAATAATCATTTCTTTGTTCGAACTTGACAATTCCGCTCCTTTACTTGTGTGTTTTGTCCTAACTAATTTGGATCTGTCGCATTCAGTACTGCATCTGAAATGAAAGTAAGCAATTTGTTGTGTCCTTTCTGGCAGCAATTTATTCGGTTTAAGCATTCAATGGCATGCTTATATGGTTCCTAGTTTAATCTGGAGTGAGCGTGTATGAAGGACTCATTGTGGCTGATGAAGTCAAATTCTGAAGGGAATTTCAACCCAGGTTGTGATACTACAGGAGTTTGGAGATCGTCCAGGTTAATGTCAGGTTCTCCAATAATTTCTTGCCAAGCAATTTGAATCTAGGAAGTGACGTCTTGTGCTATACAGTAGCACTGTGAATTCTTTTGCCTCCAGCTGAATTTGTACTTTCTGAAGAGCTAAGTTACTTGAGTTTCATTTTGGTACACTGTTGGAAGAGAATACGAAGTCCTTTATACATTCTTGATATCTTGGTTTTTCCTACTAGCTTGCAAATAACTTTGCGAGATAGGACCGCTGCCAAATTTTCCTTGCTCATTCATGTCACCCGGTGTAAAATGGTCTAAAAAGGATGTTTCCGGTGCACTTCCGCATTTGTGCAAGATCCGGAGAGAAGCCGGATTGCTTCGTGATAAGCAGCTTTATCTTACACTTTGTATAAGGGGCTGTTTCTGCGACTCGAACCTGTGACCTTAAGGTCACAAAGCAGCCATCTTAGCCGCTTCCGATGTAAAATGGCCTAGTTTTATTAATAAGAAAACACTATGTAGTTTTACATTAGACAGCGGGACTAGACAAAATTTATTGGCAATGGATCCTATCTCACACATACAAGATCAACCATATATGAGATATAGGCTCATTTGTTGTCATTTCTCACGAGAGTTGAACGTGTTTTTCAGCGTTGTCAAAGATTCAAATAGTGAAAACATAATGCCACAAAAACATGTGGATTTCGCATGTCTGTGTTTTGAACAATCCATTCTAGACATGAAGAAACTGGCAGGATTGAATTCATAGTCGTAATCTTAACTTCCTAATGTTAGAAAATATGAAATTGAAATACATTATCCTTGAGGCACGGATTAGGCTTATCTGGAGACCAAAGAGGATGCCTTCAACAGATATATAAACAAGCTGCCATAAACCTTTTGGAAATTTTGGAGTGACATAATAAATTGGACATAATATTTTCACTTTGGACAAACAAAACTAAAAACCAGCTTTCTTTTTTCTTTTTTAAATTGCTCAAGGCTCGGCTCCAAATGTCCAAATGTTATCAAGGCTTTTCACTGTGTGATGATGTTCAAGTTTAATGCTTAAATCTAAAGTCAAGCCAGTCTTGGTACAACCTGACAATATTATTTAAAGTTTCTAATATAGGATAAACCCCTTCGTTTACGGACGAAATATCACTTACTACTAATTCCTTCCTCTTGGCATGCGTCACTTTTTTTGTTTGTTTTCATGGGTAGGGATATTTGGTTAAGTGCATGCTTAGACTTGCTCCGTCAAGACTGTTGAATCGCAGATTCTCTCCGTTTGTGTTTTCCTATGTTTATTTTTTTTTTAATTTTTTTTGTATACATTGAGCAACTCAAATCCAAATATTGTCATTAGACCTATACTCTTAAAGCATGGTGTGTATGTGTGTGTTTTTCTCAAATGGGATTATGATTTATGGGAGCGTGTGTTTGTGTGCGCTTTTCTCAATGGGAGCCCCTCAGTCTATCCTCGTTTGTCTTTTTGAGGAAGAATGTTTGGACGGCCTAAATTGTTCTAATCACAATCATTGAAAGATGCCAACGGCATTTGACACCTTTTGGTTTAATGTAGAGTCTTTTTTTCCTTTCTCAAGGACACAAAAGTCGAACTTCGGATTCACTGACGTACGATTCTCTACCAAGTTATTTAAAACTGAAGCCCCCAGGGGCATAGTCCAGTGGTAAGTGGCAAAGGTGATTGGGGCTAGAACCCCGACGTCCCGAGTTCGAGTCCGTGTGGAGACAATCCTTGTTGAAATATTACAAGGGTTGTCTCTGGGCTGGCTGAGTCTCGTGTGTCCTCTCCCTTTGCAGGGCTGCCGGTGGAGCACATCCCTCGATTTACATCCCACCTGGCTAAGGGGCCTCTGGTACAGGTGGGGGGAGAACCCACTCCCTCATCAAAGTTATTTAAAACTGAAAGAGTAGAATAGAATCTTTTACATTCAACAAAAGTCGGCCTATGTCTTATGGGAAAAATGATTTGAAGGAAACTTTGTAAAGTACAAGTAAAATTGGATTGAAGAGTAATTCAAATCACTGTGTAAAGTCAACACATGATGCCGTTTATCAGTTACTTGATATTTTAATAACTGATAATTATTAAAAAAAACATGTAGACCAGGAAGAGCCTTTACTAGATAGAAGCAAGGTAGCAAAATGGCAATGGAGCCACATTGACATGGCAATGGAGCCATATTGACGTGATTAGATGCCTCATATTCTACCTCACTTTTAGCTTCTTAGGATCTCATCCGGTTATTGAGAATGATATCCATGGTGCTTTGATGTTGTATCTTGCTTCAGAATAAAAGTATAGAGGCTTTAAAGGTTGAAAACAAAAATAAGGAGGCTCTCGTAGTTAATTCACCAAAACACATAGGTTTTAAAAGTAAGTACCCTAATCAACGATATGAACATAGGTAGGGTAAGGAGTATCCATCTAGCCGACTTCTCAATGTCCTTATTTATACGTCAATTATTTTAATGTTTCCTTTTCTTTAAGTATTAATTTAATACAGCAAAACTCAAGTGGGGTGAATATATGAAAACTGCCTAAGATCGTTTCGCCTCCTGTTATCTTTATCACTAGTCAATAAGTTAAAAACTGTGTCATGTAAAGCCAATAAAAACATGGACAAAATGAAGATGGATGCTTAGGTCGTTGTTACATGGTGGTAATTTTTGGGTCACACGTATTGGGCTGATATGTGTGAAACTTGATGAATATATTGAACGGATAAGTTTATTCTGGTTGTAAAAGGTTATGCTTTGATTTCGAAGACTTTCACCGGTGGCGGACGCATGGCTAATTTTTTTTGGGGGGGGGCAAAATTCACACTATGAAATCACCGTCCACTTTTTCGGACTCAATATACATTCCATCGAAAATCCGGCAAAAACTCCCTTACAATATAGATATATGCAAATATTATAACATAAAATCTAAACCAACACCTCCACTAATCAAAATGCAACAATAACAATCAACCATCAACAATATCCAACAAAAGTTATTCATAAACAACATTAACAGGCAGCAATATCCAACAAAGTTATTAATTTAACGCTCGACATACCTTTTATTTACGAAATGAAGGACGAGCAGCAGGAGGGATTATCGGTGGCGGCAAATTCTGAAATTGTTACGTAATGTTTTCATTTGAAATGGTTCCAAAAACTTCCTTCTCGAAGTAACACAGTAAACAGTCCGATAGTAAGTCGTCTCCCAATCGGTTGCGCAGATCAGTCTTTATTATATTCATTGCAGAAAAACTTCTTTCCACACTCGCTGTTCCGACAGGTAAGATCAGTTCTAACTCGATGAGCCGATATACTAAAGGAAAGTAATTGTGATAATTCAACTCCACCATCTTCTTTGCAAGAACTCCAAGATTAGTATTATGAGAGAATACTTCATTTGATTTCATATCACCAATGTAACTTTTAAGTTCATGGTTGAGCTCAATTCGATCATTGGTAGTGAAATCGTCTGGATATAACTCAACAAGGTGTAACAATTGACTATGATCAAAATTTGCAAAAGAATTGGAAGGATCAAGTCATATCACACATCTAATTAAATGTGTTGGCTTCGGTGAAGTGTGTATCCATTTCCGTAGCAATGATGTCAATTACCTAGTAACACACATATATCACATATCATGAGATAGTTTTGGGATTAAAAAACAGATACATTAAATTTAGATAATCAAAAATACAACTGCATCTACCTACCAACTAAATTTTTTCTCCGAGTTAGGGGGGCGGCTGCCCCCCCATGCCCCCCTTGTGAACGCCCCTGACTTTCACCATCCTAGTTTCAAAGAGTTTCGTAAATAATGTAAATTAAAAACTCAACGGTCTACTTAATTGGTAAGGATTTTTTACCAGACAACCCACATAAAATGTCTATTGCAAACGGGGCCAGCAACTGTTTAACTCAATTAGAATGGATACTATGATCTAAACCAGTAATGACGAGATAGCAATATTGCACTCACGCTGCGTGTGTCCTAGTTCAAACATGCGCCTTTTTAGTTGTAATGTCATAACTCGAGTAACAACTGAACTATGTCCTGAAGTCAAACATATAAGTGTATTGTTATAGATCGAATAAGATAATCCAGTAATGACTTTTTTAAGCCAAACTACTCGTCTAACTGATTTATCTTTGATCTCCAAGCACTTGTTACAACACATTTAGTTGGATCTAAAATTCATAATTTTTATCTTATACATGATTATGATGTTCATATGGTGACATTATGTTTTATACGAGTCTATTAGAAGGACGCCATATCATAGTAAGAAGCACTCTCTTTGTCCCACCACCAACCTCCATTCGCAACATGCATTTCTAAACCCTAAGATATTGAAACGAAAGAAGAGTCAACAACTTCGGTATTATTATTATTATGTTACAACCAAAAAAAAAAAAAAAAAACTTCCCCGTAGTATAGTACAGTTGCCCCTCTATAACAAAGATAAGATTTGACCTCTTGTTAATAACTCTAACTTAGCATCTGTTTTACAATTATTTGTATAAATTGATGTACAATTTGCTAATTATTTAAAAAAATAAACAAAAAGGGAACCATCACAACGCACTCTTGTATTTTCTTATATATAAGCAAGTTGTATATGAAGTTGTAGATTTAATTGTAGAAATGATCTTAATAGAGCATAAGACACCTACCGCCAGTGTGTGTATATGTGTGTATAGTTTTAACCGTTGTTTTTTCCCATTATGTTTATTGTTACCTAACATGTATAGCATAAAGAAATTAAGAAACAAAAAATCTTAAATATAAATTCATCATCAATCTATGAAATTTTCGATGTGAAACAACGTAAAATATACAATATGAATATATGCACTCTGAATATATGGATTATTTTAGTAAAGGTTGTCAGTCTCAACAGGGAATCAGGCAGGAGCATATGAAATCGACGGTTGAGAAAGGGACTGGAAAAGCTGGTATTATAAAACTTCCCAAAAATTATTGCCATCCGCTTTCATTTGCTCCCTTTCTCCAATTACTTCTTTCCTCTTTCCTCCGTTGTTTTTTCTTTCTTCACCTTCCCCTTGTTTCTCACTGATCACAGTTTTCCAACGACTATTCAACTTTTGATGGCCCAGTCCAACCTTTTCACTATGCTGCCTCTAATCTATCTTTTCTCCTAATCTTCTTTAACTTTTTTCGGCGGCCTAATCTATCCACTACATCTATTTTACTCTACTATAAGCACAAAAAGAACGAAAAGAAATCATCTTTTTAGCTTGGAATTCATCCACTAGGCCAAAATAATACCATTGAAGCATTCACTTGCTTTCATTCTGAAATAAAGCAGCAATCTTTACCTTCTTTAAATTTTTTTCTTTAGGCTCCTGTTAACAAATAAAAGAGATGAATGAGTTCTACGTTGAAAGAATGGAGGTGGGTTCAGGCACTTCTTCGAATTCATCATCTTCTAGCTCGAATGGCTCGATTAATGGCTTGAAATGTGGCAAAAAAAGCTATTTTGAGGATGTTAAAGGGTCATCACCGACGGAATCTCGACGGCCTTCGACTGCGACGGCGGCCAAGAAAGGGAAGGGTGTAGTTGTGCAGGGTGAGCAAGGGCCTAGGTGCCAGGTCGAAGGGTGTGGGGTGGATCTGCGTGATGCCAAGTCATACTATTCTAGGCATAAAGTCTGCGGAAAGCACTCCAAGTCTCCTCAGGTCACTGTTGCTGGCGTTCAGCAAAGATTTTGCCAGCAGTGTAGCAGGTCCCTTCATCTTCTTCCTTAATCTATCTTTTCAACATAGTATCTTTAATTTGCAGAAATAATTATTGGTTTCGGAGACATCCTTGTTTTCAGCTGGATAGTGTTAGCTTTCTCTTTGACATAGTTATTGCTAGAATTTTGACTTATTGTTTGGCCATAGTATCTTTAATTGCTCTTTTTGTCAATCTCTTTTGGTCGTCATTATTCAAATGGTGGTGATATTTCTTAACTTACCGTCTTCCTGCCAGACTAATTTGGTGAATATTATTGCTCACAAACTTCTTATTTTGTTGATCTTCCTCTTAGGTGAGGGTGTATTCATAAGGATGTTTTTTGTTTTGGAGGTGGGAGCAAGGTTTGTTACATACTAGGATTAACTTAATATGTGTTTTTTTAACTTAATACCGTATTTTGATCAAAGCACTCGTGTTAGTAGCCTGAACTGAATGAACCCAAACATTCTGCTTGAAGAAAGTTCTTGATGAAAGTGAGATTGATGCCCACTGCTGCTTTCGTTTGCTGAAGTAAGCTGAGTCTTAGTAGATTATATGCCTAGGTTAATATCTGGTGGTTAATATTGGAGACAAAGATCCAGTCTTTGTGGTTCTGGATATCTTGCTTGAGTGTGGAAAAACAAGACAAGGTTATTTACCAATCTGCCTTTATCATTAATTCACTGCAACAGACGTGTTCTTAAAAGGGGAGATGTAAGATGTTAAAATCTATAGTCGCGTGCCTCCAGGTTCTTAATCTTCTCATAGGACTGTTATTTCTCCTAATATCATATTCTCTCTCTTTTTTGCTCTCGCACTGTAATCAAAAGAAGCAAAAGGTTATGTTTAGCCAAGCTAAATGAGGGCACTTTGGTACTATTGCTTTGCCCGAAAGCATAAGCATACATCAATCCTGACAAACTGCCAAGATTCTTTATGGACGATCGGGCCCTACTCTTTCCTTTTCTTCTCTCTTTTCTTCAGTACTAATTGATTGGCTTCTTTCATTGAATGGCGTCTTTCAGTCTTTCAAGCTTAAGTAATCTTGGTACTAAATAATATAAAGAGAAATCCAAGATGGTTTATTGATTCTGCTACTAAAAGAAACGTGATTATGGCCTTAAACCTCAGAAACAGTAACCTCAGAGGTTTAGAGACAAATTGCTTGACTCTAACTTTAGCGGAGCATACCTCAATCAAATTGTGGATTGGGTCGACTTATATTAACTTTTGTTCATATGCCTTATACTTGGCGCACTTGTTTTTTCCCTGGTTCTTCGTTTGCAGAATGTCTTGAGTTGTCTTGAGCTTAAGGAGCTTTCAGTTTTGTCTTTTTGGATAAGTTCTTATCCATGCTAACAATGTTGTTAAAGGAAATATGGCAGTTGGCAGCCACCTTTCCAGCCTGTCAGTTTTTTCTTTTAAATTACATTTTGATCGTGTAATGATTATCCTCCCAATGTTGGAACTGGGGATTTTTCTCTTGTAGGTTCCATCTACTTCCTGAATTTGATCAAGGGAAAAGAAGTTGCCGCAGACGACTAGCTGGCCACAATGAGCGCCGGAGGAAACCACCACCTGGGACTCTGTTTGGTCCCTGTGGAAGTTTATCGTCGCTTTTCCATGGTACCCTTCTTTAGTATTTTGTTTAATGTGTGTACATTGTTGGCCAAAGGTCGTATCGGCTTATTCTCAGAACATCCATGTCCGGTGCTTGTTGCAGCTGAAAGAACTAGCAAAGCAGGAAGCTTCATGTTGGATTTCTCAACCCAACCAGTTTCAAGTGGGAGGGGTTCAAGGCCGATGGTGAGAACTTTGGATAATCCACAGGCTGTCATGGAAAAATTTCCGTCACATCTGTGGCACAGAAGCCCTGAAACTTCTTCAGAGATTCTTGTTCAGGGCTCATCTGCCAGGACCAGTTATTTTGGTCCTGAGATTCATTCAGGAGAATGCTTGGTTGGAGTCACCGACTCCAGCCGTGCTCTCTCTCTTCTGTCAAGTCAAGCTTGGGACTCAAGAGACCAATCCTCGAGTCTTGGGATAAATGGCATAGTCAATGATCAAGGGGTATCTATGGTGCAATCGTCAGGTTGCCAGAATGAAACCATTGATGGCTTTCCAGGCGCTTCATGGGGTTTTAAGGCAAGAGAATGCAGTGTCACTTTGCAGCAAAGGTCTACTGACCTTGCACTTACTCAGACCTCCCAGCCTGTTAGCAGCCACTACTATGGGGATCTTGGGGTGGCTCAACAGAGTGGAAGAGAACATCTGGTTAATGAAAATTCAATTGGATATGATTCTTCTACGCCGAATATGCTCTTGTGACCGCTTCGTGAACTATGATTTCAGACTTGGTTAACCAAGTGTCAAGTCTTGTTAATTAAGAACCTGAATAAGGTGTCGTCACTGCATTGTTGAACTTTCCCCTGAATAATGACCAGTGTTTATTGGTTTGCAATATGCTTCAGTTTTGTTAAGACAACATAAGTAGAATTTCTTGCGAGAATAAGTGATTTACTATGGATTATTCGTCTTTAAAAGAAGCAGCAGCTATATTTTCTCAGCTTCTAACTCGGGGATCAGAAGCTTCACAAGTCAGGATTAAAAGACTTGATAAAACAGACCAAAAAGCTTTTTGATAATCAGAGAATTCAGAATCGCACAATCAGGTTAGGTACCACATGAACAATTTTACTCCGGGCATGACCTCAGGCACCTAATGTTCTGAAGTCGCTTGAATCGAATCAGTAGGCGTCATTTGGAGACCTTTTTCCGCGACCAATCAAGTGGTTTCATAGCGTCCACTTGCTAGTACAAAAGGGCATAACTAACGTGCTAGCGTCCACTTGCTAGTACAAAAGGGCATAACTAACGTGCTAATCCCCACATTGGATCAAGAACAAGATCAGGCGGTCTGCTACTTCATATAGAGGTGTCGAACCGTTTTACCAAAGGTTTCTAATATATGATTCATGTTCATGTATCAAGTTGAGTATGAAGAATAGGTCTCTAGCCTCTAGTGGTCATCTTCGCTTATTCCAGGGCAATCAGACAGGAGAGCCTCCTTGGATTCATACTGGAGAAGGGTAAAACAAGGAACAAAATAAGAATAGAGTCGGATGAAATGGTTGAAATCATTTAGTATGAAAAACATGTGGATTTTGTGAATTCGAGGTGGAATACGGCAAAGCTAATTTTTTTTAAGACAAAAAAACATACGATAAAACCGTAAGTGCAACAGTGAAGCACATGAGGGAAGAGGATTATATTTTAAAACCGTAAACATTTACCTGACAGCCACAGAACAGGCAATAGTTATGTTCGTCTCTCAGTTTTGTCAATATAATGACCAAATCCTGCATCAGAAAAGAAATTAACATTAATAGACGATCATTACCCATGAAATCTAAAATCTAAGAAAATCAGCCAAAGCACCATGGGAGCAATGTTGAGAGTTATGTAATATCATGAGCACACAATGCAAGCCCGTAATGGAATACCGTGACTTCATCCCTCACCAAATTCAATGGCATCAATAACCAACGATGTTATATACTCAACCAATTCTCTTTAATATGAGAGCACCCAGGAAAGAAACACATCAATAAAATGACAAAAATGATCCAACCCGACAAGGGCCAACCAAGGGTAATTCAAAACCATGACAAAGGGAAAGTACCAGATGGAATTTCTGTTCATTAAACCATGTAGAGCAATCAACATCATGTTCCAAAATAAAAAGGAAGGAAAAGGAGGACACGATACTAAAAGCAGCATCCAATAAGGCTATAAAAGCAAAATAAGACTAATAACTATTCACAATTCCACAATCTTCTTGCAGGCAGGAAATTATTCAACACTAGCAAATCATACTCAGAGCAACGTCATACAAATGACATACACAAGTACAATGACTAAGGTAGATCCAGGAATCTGAGAGGATACCTATACAAGCACAAAGACAGAAACATTCATGCACTAGATCAGAATATGCTAGTGGACATAGTTAGCCTAATTCCAAAGAAATACGAATCTGAAAAGATATTGAAAGTTTGCAAGCAAACTCTCTCTAGATACTGTTTTTTCAATTTTGCAGAATCTTTCAATTCCTGTTTTAGCAAATCCCGATATTCATATGCAAAAAAGCAAACTAGTGGTTCTACATACCCCTGGCATCAAAGGATTCTTAAGTAAATTAAAACCAGATACAAACATCAAATCCTAATTGAAAATTCTCCAACAGATCAATTACCATATCATGTAAAAGCTCATACCAATAGGTTGAATTACCATCTCATGTAAGAGCTCAAAACTAATAGGCTGAAATATCATATATCAGGTAAAAGATCAAAGTAATAGGTATAAGTGCAGAGCAACCCCATTAAAATTCTGTAAATCTTGATTATCTATTCTGATTCTTTAAGATTGATTTTTCATCCAGAATAGGTATCTTTTCCTGTTACTCAATTTCAGACCCTCCGACAGGTAACTGGTTAAGTTGCACACACTAAAACAAAGATGCAGTGAGATTAAATCCAAAAAGGAAAAGGACATGTACCTCCTCAGTAATTTCTTCTTGCTCCTCTTCTTCCTCGCTTTCCTCACCGTCTTTTTTCTGCACCTCTTCAACTTCCTTTTTCTCCAACTGAGCTAATGCTGCCTCTGCTTTCCTGAAGTTGATTACTGTCTTTCTTCCTTTCCAACGCTCCTTTTGCCGATACCCAAAGTCTTCCAATAGTTCATGTTCGTCCTTCTGCTTTCTCTCCACCTTCATTTTTTCGTTCCTCATCTTTTCTACCCTAGGGTCCTCTTTCCCTATCCCACCTCGACCCCTCCTAATCTCTAGCTTAACTGGCTCCGCTCTACCTGATCCGTCCTTACCTAAAGCAGACCCTGGAGTATAGCCCATCTGTTTCAACAGTTTAAACCCAATGTTGGTTTGAGGGATTGAAGTTTCTAAGTTTTCCAGTGTTAATTGATCCTCTACAATTTGCTGATGCTCTCTTTTAAGCATTCTTTGTTGCTGCCAGTTTGATGTCTTGCCTTTCTTGAGTGAACAATCTAAACTTAAATCCTTACTGATAGAAACCTGAGACAAGCATAAAAACAACTTAATCAGAACTTTGAATAAAATTTAAGAAACACAAAACAAGAATAGAATCTCCCATATCAGAGAACACTGTATAAAAGGGCAAGTTGGACTTCATAATCTTCAAATAATCTTGTTTTCATTATCAAAAAACGCATGGTTTTCCTTAACTTATTGCCAAAAGATCATGCCACAGAGGGATAAGCATATATTGAGGCAATCTCGCCATAACAGTCATACTAAAGGAAAGCTAGTGAACACGAAGCCTGGTTATCCTCCTATCAGTAAAACCAGTAAGGATGCAATGGAGCAATCAACATGCTTAATTATAAATACCATTTTTCTTCTTCCCTTACCTCTCAAACAAGATTTATTTGAACTTTGAGAGCTTATTAGATTAGTAACCATAGTAAACTTTAGATAGGAATCCGGACAGTATTGACCATATATAATACATCAAACACATAGTGAAAACATAGTTAAGTCATGATAAATGAAGCAGATAGGTAACAATGAAAAAAATACTCCCACTTAACTGACCAGCAAAAGAATCAGCCTTTCACTTCAGTACATCAAAACCAAACTTGCTCTTAAAAGCTCAATAGGAACCCAGCCAAAATCTAGCAACTCATCAGCAAGATGATAATCGAGTCCACTTCTCCCCATAAACTAACCCCGAATGTAACCGAGCGAAATCTGTACATTCCTTAAAATTTTATAAACTGCTTTTGAAGGGGGAAAAAAGCAGGTTCCCTCACATTTACCGCGTACATGATAAAATCCCAGCAGTTTCTCATTTTGCACCCTGCTTCCATCTATTTCTTTAATGTTTGCATCTCATACTCGACAAGGAAATTAATCATACATAGGCTACTATGTAAAAGACCCTTTTTTTCCTCAAGAGTTCGATCGAAAAGCGAAACAGAATCTGAAAGCTGACCTTTTTGGAGGATTTAGAAGGGAGAGGCGGAGCAAACTCAGAAGAAGGTATGAATTGGGAAAGGTCTCCCATGTAATCTTCTTCTCCTTCTTCAGACGCCATCTTCTCTCTAATCTTTATGTACAATCAGCTGAAAGACAGAACCGAAGACGAAAGTAATTGTCTAGCAGTTGTCGATGAAGCTCCGCAATTTCACGACTACGGAAAGGCAGCTCAGTTTAATCACCAATGAAGTTCTTTTAGATTTTAACTATTCTTTTAACGTTCGTTCTCTTGCAACTACTGCCAATTTTGAAATAGGTTTTGATTCGATTGGTGACATATGCGAACAAGGATACTTAATTTGATCTGATATTCCTTCGGAAAGAAAAATTGATGACCAAGTTTGGAGAAAGAATAAAAAGGAGAAAAATAAAATTGAAGGAATAATTGGATTAAGCGAAAAACTTCAGGTATAGCAAAAACATTTTTTTTTTATATTAAGATTTCGAGTTAGAATTTCTACTTCAATTTTTCAAAAAAGAAAAAGAGAGAGAGAGGCTGGATTAAGATTAGGTACTTGATTTTTGGTTTGGTGCTCAATTTCAAATAAGGTAAAACTAGGACGTTAAACATACACTATAAGGACTGTCAAAAAAAAATCGAGTTCCAGTTAAATGTTTGAAAAAACAAACTCAAATACGAATATACGACCTACCTAATTGACGTGTTTACAAACTTATACCCAAATATAAAACTTACTAAAATGTTATGTTGCTGGATTTAGTAAATCAGATTTCACATGTTGAAATGTCACTCTTAGATTTGACTAGGCAAACCCACAAAGAGGCCGGGTTAGTGTGGTTTTGAAGTATCGTATATCAGATTTCACATGTTAACATGTCACTCTAGTCAAACCCACGAGGAGCCCTAGTTGGTGTAGTTTTTAAGTATCGTATGGAAAATTGTCGGCACTAGGTATATATATATGATGCGTTTGTTTCAATACTCGTATATATTTGCACGAGCGTTTGTTGCTAACTAGTGGAAATTAATAAATACCCAACACCTTAAGGGGAATGAATTTTATAAGCTTGTTATCTATAATCAATTGATTGACGCCAAACAGGAAAGATGAGAATGAGTTTAGTCATGATTAATGAATATGATAGTTTTGTTTTGCATCTTAGGTAGAAAGTTCATGTCTAGGTCCGTAATCCATATGATATTATTCTAAATACTGGTACACTATTTCGATGGCTCGTACTGATCATGGTCATGAAGATCCTCTACACAAGATCTGTCATATGTCCCTACTAAACTTGTCCTTTATTTGTGCTTAGGACTGTAAGAGTTTGAAACTCACCGTTTAACTCGATAGTTTTAACTCATCACCTTTTGAAACATTTCAAATCGCATCCTTTCCCCTGATATGATTCACAACATAGATATAAAGACTCTAAAAATAGGATCCTTAAGCTACCAATCCGGCTCCTTTCTCCTCCGTCCTCTTTGCCTCCTAGGAAAAAGCAAAAAACATATAGCTTTCATGAGATTGTATCCCAGTTTGTAAAAGGTCAGATTGTAGGGCCAATACAAGTTTTACTATTTTTTTCAAGAAGTTGAACTGCTGCTCAACAAAGTATTGATCTCTCCAATGATATTAACAGGCCTTCCATCAAACATAGCTGAAAGTGCTCCCTCACAAAGTTTCTTCAGCTCTCGAGTCATCAACAAAGCCGCCTCCTGCATAGAAGCGTAAACGTCAAACTTTCGTTAGTAATTCTTAGCAAGGAAGCACATTCCTAATATCAGTAGTTGTGCAAGAAACCAACATAGTATTTCATTTAGCGTTCTTCATGAAGCGAGCTAATGAAACCGTAAGTAGTAGAGCACATTTACTCAAAAAAAGAAAGAAAAAAAAGTTTAGTAGAGCACATGTACCAATCAGACAGACCAACCACATCAATTAAGCTGTACAGGAAAAGAAAAAGAAAAGTAGTAGTACTGATGAAGCACTTGATATCCATTCAAAGATTGAGATGACAGTTAATTGGTACAGATGAATACTTAACCCCCCCCCCCACCCCCCCCCCCCCCCCCCACCCAAAAAAAAAAAATCATGTACACACGAAGCACTCCACATCCACACATTGGTTTCTAAAGTTTGCCCATACGAAGTCACTATAAAAAGCACAAAACCATAAGAAAGTATCCATGACTAGATATTATCCACTCAGCATCCCTCTTCGGGGGAGGGAGGGTGGTGGGCGGATGAGGGAAGACAGGAGTCGGGTGAACAATATAAAAACTTTCGTGTCCTAGGTAAAGCAACTAACAAAATCAGACGGAACTTCTACTGCAATGAAAAAGCTTTGCTTAGGACAAAAAAAGAACTGCAACAAGATGTGGAGACGGCCTGTCCTCAGCATTATACCAGTCTTATCACCCAAGTTTTTTAAACACCCCAACAACAAATTTTCCATGTGTTTGTCCCGAAACACACATGGACATTTTCACCGGCTTTGGAGATTCTACTTCGTTAAGTCAGCTAAAGACAGTTGCTCGACCTTCGAATTTTATTAATGAATGTCCATTAACTAGATCAACTAGCTCAATATTAAGCTCTTCCAGCTATCATACTCTATCAAGTCACAACGAATTCAGCTGGGAATGTGAATGCACTTAACTCCTTCGAATGTTGAAATAAGCATGGTGTCATTAGCTTAAAAGATAAACTAAACAATAACTTCTCACTTGTTTCGGCCAGGACGAAGACAATGAATTCTGAAGCTCCATACGTTTTCCGTAGAGGTCCTTTAACCCCTCCTTTAGCTTAGCTTCGTGGTGCTTCTTTTCTTCCAGTGTGTTCACCATCCTATCCAAAAACCTGAAATAAAGAAATTACATAGTCAGATTAATACAAAAACATTTAAGCATTTCATCATGGTATGAAAAAATCCTGAACATAGCAACAGGGAGAAAGAGCAAAGACAAGGCAAGAAAATAGAACACTAGAAAAAACCACCAGGAATGCAATAAAGTTTCAAATCCCTAAAACTAGACCGATAAAATTAAAACATTTACTTTCAGATAAACATTAAGAGGGAAACGCTTATCAGTATCTTATTGTATCTGGGTGGAGGGATTCCATTTTTTTCACATATCATGATTATATCTAGTGGAACAGGAATTTTTTGAGCTGCAATTTCGATCGCGGTATTTGTGTATTGGACGCACTCAAAGACATAGAAAGGGGAAAGAAATTAGTGCAGAATTGCGTAAGCACAAGGAAATTGATAATGGCTACATTTACACATGGTTTACTAATTGAAATCACCTTTTTGAGTTGAGTATCATGATCTGGTCTCGTGTTTTCCGATTAGATAGAAGTGTGATTGCCAGAGAAACAGTAGAAAGCATATCCCGAATTGAATCAGATGAGTACTGTTGTAGCACAAATGGAGCAACAGCTTGAACTTGGTGTTGTAAAGAGAGAGTTTCTTCATTAGTTGATTCAATCAGTCGTTGATTCAGAAAGGCTTTCACCTGTTAAGAAATTGAAAAAGACAAAATTAGTGCCTAGAAGAATGTGTATATACATACATATACAACATGTATATCCATATATATATATAAACTTGATCCATGAACTGATTATAGAAAACCTCATATAAATCATCAAGAATCTGATTCCGATATTCAGTCTCAAGAAGGGGACTCCTCTCTTGCAGACCTCGGTTATCAAAAGGAGGGTTAGAAACAATTCCGTGCGGCACCACTTGAATACCAGACAAGTCAGCCTCCTTGGTTACGTTAAGATCAGAGTTCTCAACACTAACATCCCAAGAAATCTCTGAAACAGAGACCATAGAAGCTACAGATTCATCCTTGACCACTGAATTCACATCAGGTTGCATATGTTCACTAGGAGAGCATTCATCCTTGACCACTGAAGTCACATCAGGTTGCATATGTTCACTAGGAGAGCTTGGCAATTCACTCGCATAAACCATTTCATAGGGGCCAAGACCATTACCATTTTCTTCTGTCTCTTGCGCATTACCAATATCCCAATCAAATTGAGAGCTGTCCACAGTGATATCCCAATCAATAATATCAGTTGAAGTGTCAGTGCCAACAGCAATCTGGTTAGATTCGCTATGGACTGATTGCACATTTGAAAAGTCGATGCCTTCAGACTTAACAGAAACATTAACAGATGGGGGATTTTCAGAGACTTTTCTTAGACTTGGCAGCCCAATTCCTGGAAATTTCTGCAAGCAAAATTTTATTTTTATGAAGACTTGGCATATTGATACAAGGATAAAATTTAGTCAAACAAAAGATACGGTTCATCTGTCACCAGCTAAATTGTTCCAGATTTAAGAGAACTAAAAGCAGCACACCAGCTACATATGTGGTTAAAAATAATAATAAGGGAAATATTAACTTTTAAGTTCAAACTGCTCTATTTGTCCAGTCAACTTAAGCAAAAGTCTATTTGTGCATTCAATCTAAAAATTACC
>AP025061.1:772352-875430 GCA_036186865.1 Eustoma russellianum | reverse complement strand
CTCACATCAGGTTGCATATGTTCACTAGGAGAGCATTCATCCTTGACCACTGAAGTCACATCAGGTTGCATATGTTCACTAGGAGAGCTTGGCAATTCACTCGCATAAACCATTTCATAGGGGCCAAGACCATTACCATTTTCTTCTGTCTCTTGCGCATTACCAATATCCCAATCAAATTGAGAGCTGTCCACAGTGATATCCCAATCAATAATATCAGTTGAAGTGTCAGTGCCAACAGCAATCTGGTTAGATTCGCTATGGACTGATTGCACATTTGAAAAGTCGATGCCTTCAGACTTAACAGAAACATTAACAGATGGGGGATTTTCAGAGACTTTTCTTAGACTTGGCAGCCCAATTCCTGGAAATTTCTGCAAGCAAAATTTTATTTTTATGAAGACTTGGCATATTGATACAAGGATAAAATTTAGTCAAACAAAAGATACGGTTCATCTGTCACCAGCTAAATTGTTCCAGATTTAAGAGAACTAAAAGCAGCACACCAGCTACATATGTGGTTAAAAATAATAATAAGGGAAATATTAACTTTTAAGTTCAAACTGCTCTATTTGTCCAGTCAACTTAAGCAAAAGTCTATTTGTGCATTCAATCTAAAAATTACCAACCCTGAAAACTGAAAAGGCATGTTAAAGGTGTCAAGAATTTCAGATTGATATAGAGATTCTAGACAACAACTACACCCGCGCCTTATTCGGCTATGTGGATCTTTTTTTCCCTTGCACTCCAAAATATACCACCTCCTTCTTAAGGAAATCCCCTACAACCCTTTTTAGAGTCCCCCAGCTTTTTGTGAAACACGACCGGGCTGAGTTTGATAAACACTTTTGAGTATAAACGAAAATTTCCATCAAGTGAGAAAGTAAAGGAAGGAAAAAAAAAGAAAGAGAGAGACACCGAGGAGTGTTTTAAATAATAGCATGACAAAGAAAGTTTTATGTGGTCCAAGGGATTCCATTAGTCATTATGTTTCTCTATGGCTTCAATCAGAAATGCAAGTTAGCAACCACAACGGAGTTGTTATTCCTTTCACTACATTACAAACCAATCCATTTATTCGTTACTTACGTCTTCCGCAGTGTGCGCCTCTTTGATAAAGGAGGAATAAAATTCAACTGCCCTAGATACAGAATCCCCACGCAGAATGTCTAATATCTGGGCAAATGTGCCTGGAAGGGAACTTTTGGCCGTATCTAACAGCTCTGATCGTACATTTACACCCTGAAAGTAAAAGAATGGCAAAATCATTAGCACACTGCGCCCTACAAAATATCAAAAGAATCAGCCAAGATCAAAAACAAAACAAAACAAAACAAAAAAGCAACACAAAAAAAACAACTACCATCAAACCAAGCTCTTGGCACGCCTCTGCATATTTTGTGGCAGAGAGAGCAGCATTTCTTTTAATATCAGCTTCCTTGCGTTCTAATTCAGCGAGTTGCTGCTGGATTTTCTGCACGTTCTTCTTCTGATAAGGGCTAAAAATTGGATAGAACAGATCCCATAAGATAAACACCCTAACTGAAGGTACATAAAATGTAGGCAAAGAATTGCACAGGCATCCAAGATCACTTACATCTCATAATTAACATTTTGCACCATTATCTGAGCCGCTTCTCCAAGAAAGATATGGTCTTTCTCATAGGCACGCACAATGGCCTCCCAAGTACCCTATGGTATATTCAAACGCATAAATTACACCCAAAAAAATGCTGCGACACCACAGATATGAATCCATAGAAACCAAAAAGAAGGTCATGTCCACGAAGATCTTACAGCAGCACCTGAAAGCCTGCCGAAAATATTACGGCTTTCCTGAGTTGACGTCAAAAGAATTTCGTATATCTTTTTCGCTTCCAAGTAATTAATCCCTGAAATACAAATCTCAAAGTAAATATTCTAGGCGAAAGCATAAGCTACAGAACCAACTTTAAAGTTTATGGAAAAGGTTTATGCTCTCACTCGACAATATCCAATTGGTTCCTTAATCACAATAATTTAAATAGAAGCCGCATAAAATAAACAGAAAAAAGGGGAATTGAGCTAAAAATAGATAAAGGACCTTCATGAGATAGGGTTTGGAAGTAAGGATCAATATCCTTGGGTAACGACGCAAACGCCGTCGAAATCTTCATTCTCACTGCCGCCAAACGCTTTCTCCAATCCGCCGGAATCCTTTTCCGATCCACCAACCATTCTTTAATTCACAACAAATTAAATTTCAGTACCATAAGCAAGCGAGAGAGAACAATTGGACTTTGACAAAAAAAAAAAATCAAATTCATGTAATCTTAGTATTACCTCCAAGACGAGCGAAGGCGATATCTATAGGCAAATTACGAATTTCCTCTTGGCTCTGCATTTTCAACAAGAAAATGTTGAATTCTTAAGTTTTGATCATTTCTTCAGTTCCAGAAAAGCTCAGTGTTTACTACCAAAATCAGGAATTCTACAGCGGCGGAGGAAATGAAGAAGACAAGCACTTAATGGGCTGAAACGGTGCATTTTAAGGCCATTACTGATGATAAAGTGGTTACAGCTTACTCTAGAAAAGGCCCATTATAGGATACGTCCACATACATGTGGACATTTTAGTTCCTCTCATAATTTTTTCTGTTACGTAATCTGATACACTATATACAATGCTTAATTAATTATGTAAACACACCACTCGTTCATATAAAAGTACAGCTTTCACACTTTTAAAATTATGTCGTAAAAAACAGTTTAAAGAATCTCTCGAGTGATTCTACCACCAAAGTGGTATTATTCTCTTAAACTGATAGTCCTATATATATTTGAGAAGACGTCCTTGGAGGAATTTCCGTTTCTGCAGTCATCTTCAAAAACAAATAACATTTCTGTTTGAGAGGGGGGAGGGGGGGGGAGGGGGAGGTTTGTGTTCATGTTTATTCTTATAAAAATATTTCAGGCCTCTAAAAGCCCATGTTCATACCCATCTCACCATTAGAAACGTTATTAATAGTTACATTAACCAATAAAAGATACAATAATAAGGTAAGTCCCATTATTTTAACACACTCAGCTCACCAGAATGTCAAATCATCCCGCCACATGTCAAGTCATCCGACCAACTTGTCAACCCGCACAACATTATATATACATGTATATATAATAATATTAATAACAATATCTCTTAGAGAGAGGTATTTTTGATATATATTGTTAAAAATGATTGATAGTTATTCGTTGAACAAAATAAGCATTTATAAGACTCCTCTTCTTCACACTACTCGGGTATTTTCCAAATCGAATCGGACACATGTATTATTTCTTAAATATTGATTCCATAGATGAGGAGTGTAAATTTCGACCTTAAGAGAGAAGATCGCCTGATGTATTCTATGTCTTCAAACTATTGTTCCATTCAACTTTATATATTTTAAGGAATGTAAAAATTACAAAAAGAAATGGAGTTGAACATGAACCTCTTATAAGGGAAATAAATTTGGGAGCAATGCATTCCCTGACATCATTATGAAAACTATTACAACCAGAAGGCCAGATACAAAATCTTCAGTAGATGAAAAAGAAGCACAAATGACAAGAAAAAGGCAGCCTAGGTTTGCATGAAAGTGCAGAAATCAAGCATATAGCCTCCCGTCCTGCTAAACCTTCGCGTCTACATTGAAACATTTCCAGTATCCGGTTATTAAGAAGCTTCATATCGTTCATGTAAAGGGAGTCCAAAAGAAGAATAAGAATTGCAGCTCAAGTGAGTGGAATACAAGTGTCTTTGATTTCGCATCATTACATTTTAACCCAAACAAATATTACAAATATTGCAACTCAGCCAAAGAAAAAGAAAGGGTTACAAGTTTAACAGTCATCTGCACACAGTTGCCAATCATCAGTCATCTACAAATGGATCAAGTCAAGTGCACGCCTTCCTCGCTTTCCATTCACACCCACAAACCAAGGGCACCATGATATTGTGGGACTTTTCCAGGATTAATCTCCTTGTAAACAGTATAACTGTCTGATATTTCCTGAGGCTGTTTCAAACAATGAAAACAAGGCGTTAAAACTTCCATTTTACATCTTATCAACTGTAACTACGAAAACTACCACAATGAGAAACAATATACTTCAAACATCCAAAATACATAATGTCGCATGTTCTGACCAACTATATACTTCAAACACCCAAATACACAAGGTCGCCTATTCTGACTATTTTCAGGGGGCCTGAAACCATGCTAGTGAGGAAGGCTTATGCACCAAAAACATTAACCCCATGAAAGACTCCCTCTCCTTTGAGGGAGGGTATTAAGGAAAAGATTGGAAAAGGCTCCAAACTGGCAAAAAGTAGGAAAACATCGTAGTCAGAGTCAAAGTAATGAGCAAGCATTACCATATAACCATTCCTTGAAACACGCATGAAGAGCGTTTGATAATTCCCGCTTTCTGCTATCCTCGAGCTGAGTCTCCCTAAGAATCTGCTTGACCTCTCCCAAATTCTGGAGCTGTAAAAAGGAAACAGGAAAATGCAAATAAGAGTAGCTATCATGACACTATCCTTTGATTGATAACCTGATTGCATTAATATAGAGGTAGAACCCTACGACAGCATACATTTTTCTGTTGAGATGCCAAGTAAGCATCCGGCAAGGGAAATGGATTGTCTTTTGTCGTTCCGACTTGTTCACCACAAAACCAGTTTGGTATCTGCAAAGGAAAAAAGCTTAATACATAAAACATAAAGACCACATGACAAACACGAAAACGTGCAAGTCTGCAGATGGAAGTCCCAAACTGCTTCAAGACCCACCAACTATAGAGTTAACTATTCATCTCACTAAAGCGAAAGAAGGTGTGTTGGACACGAGAACCCTCCATTAATTAAATTCTCACCAGAAACCTCCACTAAAAGAATCCGAATAAGCGTATAAGTGATATACCAAAAAATTTGTGAACTGATCTGGATCCAAACGAGAAGCAGACTCAGCTTGGACATCAGAAACACCTGCTGGATGGGATAAAGAATCGTGCGGATCAACAACACCAAGTGTCATAGGCTCGTCCCACCTATTGATAGTTGGAACTACACCAACCTCATTCATGTGCTCCTCAAGCAGCGAGTAATATGTATTATAAGGTGCAACCTGATGAGATAGTTAGGAAGATCAGAAATTCTTGATGGCATTCAGACAACTACTTTCACTAATTACTGATGAAATGTGCAGCATGCAATCCAGTAAGTTCATAGCAGAAAAGAAATAAAGGACACGTCACCAGCTTGGGCATGAGAAAAACGAAAGTAAATAACAAGCTGTAGAAGTCAACTGTCAACAGTAATACCTACCTAGACACTTTCACGTACCTGTAGTTTGTGGTTGTCACCAACAATGAGGGGTTGTTGGTTTACACCCAAGAAAAAGACACATTCCCGACAATTAGCAATGCATATGCGTTTTGCTGCTGCAATCACATGGACGCGCTCACAGTGTTCCACTCTGACAGCCTGGAACAACGAGTGAGGTAATTAACAGGCCGTTACCAGACCCATCGAGAAATAATACATAAAAGTAAAAACACAGCTAGACCACAAATTGTGAAAATCTCAATCAAACAGGATACTTGATATGTAAAAGAAAAGTCATATCATAACTAGCTGCCAGCACAAATTGCAGCTAAAGCGCAACTAGAAAGATCTGGAAGCACTCATGTTTTCAGGTACATTAGAGCACTCCACAAGGAATGCTGTATTTCTGAGATGTTGAAGTTCCATCTTTCTTGCGCATAATTAAAATAAAATACAAAACAGATTAATGAACTAAGACAGGCATAGAAATTCTCCAAATCAAGGCTTTCTCCAAAAAAATGCATTGAGGTGTCTCCCTTTGGAGGTCAAACAGTTATTTATGTTCAATGTCCACGTTCTGACAGCATTTATCTCTGGGAGGACATAAGTATCAGAGTGAACACAGTAACACCGTGATACGGCCAAAAGGAGGTTAAAAGAAAAGAGGAGAATTTTTGAAGTCAAATTTTTGAAGATATCTCCAAGCTTATCCAAACATCAAATTTGATCCCCAAAGTCATCAAACTAAGATGGAAATCGGCTGGGCAACAAAACGCAAAAAAAGAACGTCACTTTTTAGATAGTTTTTAGGGATATTATAGTTTATCTCATTTCAAACTTTTGATAGATTTTTAGGATAGAGTTTATCTTTCCTTTTTGATTGTTTTTGCTACAAAATTCAGCCTTTATTTAGGCACAAGGCCGCTGGCCAACAGAGGAGAGAACAACGACATATTTTCTATCAATCAAATTTGAGTTTTGGTTTTCTCTCCCAAAAGGGTGAAACCTTGTTTTCTTGATTTTGCATTAAAAATCAAGGCTAATATCTCTCAATCTTGAGCAAATTGAGGGTGATTGCCAAGGGTTGAAGTGACCGTCTAGGAGGGCCTATTGGAGGTTTGCCTACAAACGCACACTTGAATCTAAGGTATTGCTTAGGCCAGCGATTTCGACACAACGGAAGCAAGGAGAAGTTTACTTCTTTGTGCCTAACCCCTTGTGGATAGATTGTTGGAGGTGGAAGAGTGGATCCTACCCGTGTCAGCTTGCATCACACCGACTGGAATGAACACCAACCTTAAAGGACTTTTGTATATTTAAAAGGTGCTTGTATATCCAAATAAGAAATAGTGATGCTTTTCCAGCATGCTCTACAAATATATCAAACGTTTACGATAACTGCACCTTTTAAAAGCTCAATCATGATTCAAAATCCTTCTCGTTGTGTATGCGCTGGATTTCATGTACAACAGCAATGGCTAAGAAAGCTCAAAGTTAATTGTTGGGGAAAAGTCAGAAGGACAAGTAGACAAAGATTCAAGAAAGTGGTTAGACTAATCAAGAAACTGCACTGCAGAGAGCAAAAAAACCCAAACATATCTATCATGATGCACAACATTAATAACTTAGGTGCTGTACGATGAGCAACTTGAATGCAGAATGAATTGCAACAATTAACGAGGTAGAAGCATGAAATCTCAAAAATATACTACCTTGCCAACTGCACCAAGGATAATAGTAGCATCAGAGCACCCATAGACTGTCACATATCTCAAAGGTGCCAAAATGTAGATAACCGACTCGTGGCAATTTATTACCTGAAAGGGAGGGAGAGACAAATAGGGCCAATAAAAAAAAAATTCTTTTTTTCTGAGAGATAGGGTCAATAAAATCAGTAAATAAAAAAAACGAAAGCACGAGAAAGATGAGTGCTTTAAGTTCAAAACATATTGGATCCTGAACTCTCTAGTCCTTTCTCAGATTTTGTTCTACAATTTAGTTCTTGACACAAGTTTTCAAAAAAATATAGCAAAGTTAAATGTTAACTCAAAATGTAAACCTAATGATCCCAGAAAACAAAAAAAAATCCACACAGTCAACTTGCCTTTATAGAGGATCCTTTAAGATCAGATGCAGTCTTTGCATAGGATGATTTAGATATCCCTTCAATAAAGCTAGGGCCCCAACTTGACACCTTAGAAGGATTTAAGGAGACATCAGACATTGGAACATCCTGATCAGACAAAACAGCAGGTCCATTGTCTTTTACAGATGCTCTCTCTGAAATATGCTCAAGGGTGGAGGTTATGCTCTGCAGAAGCCAGTCATGTACTTGGGCAACAGGTACTGGAATGGCTGGCATATCAGGATCTGAATTGGCAAAGAAAGGAGCGTTTTGGCTCAGTGGACTTCTTTCTGACCATTTCTCACCAAAATAAATCAGAAGACAAAGATGATCCAGTTTCTCCATTGACAAAACCTGGCAATCTAGACCAGTTAGTAATTTTGCAAGAATTCATGTGACCCTCAAGTAAAGCAACAAATGGAGCACAGACATGAAAAGATAACATGGATGTCAAAGCAAGCACGGATCTATCAAAGCTCCATAGAACATACAAAAGACAAATAAACAACCAAGTATAAAATAATAAAATTAGACTACCAATCAACTGAGGATCTAAATAGAATGGTTTTTCACCTTGGGCTAAACTAGCCCCAATCCCTGGGAAAAGAAAGCTACCAAGTACAAGATTCTTTACTATAGCGATACGAAAGTGCTTGAAGTGAGAACAATGTCATTGCATGCCTGACCACTCAGAAGTGGAAATATCAGAGAAACACCAGAGAGAACTACCACTGCGTAAAAATTACACTGGACAACACAGAGTGGGCAAAAGACAAACTTAAAACTTTCTCAAAAAGCAGTCTTTGTGATTCCAATACAATGTAAACAAAGAAACTTCTACTTAGTTCTATCACAAATATGTGACAGAACAAGGTAGAAAATGATGAAATAATGTTATGCTAAGTCAATTGTGATGCAGCCACATGAATAGAACAAACTAGGTATCACATTCTAACCAAAGATGGTGACAAGAGAAAATGACACAAGAACAGAGGAGTTCTACCACCTGATCACATAATTTAGAACATAATTCAAGGCGCAAAAAAAGCTAAATACCCTTTTGAGAGTTTTGAGAGTTCTAAGAGATCAAACAGTATTTCTCATAACTGGGAACTCCCAAAAAAAAGCAGGAAATTGAGAAATATGCAAAATAAAAATCTATGAAGCATTTACTAGCAACTTTTTCTCTACCAGTAGCTGGGTGTTCCAAATCATAAATTTGTAATCCACAGTAATGCAATCCAACATACTTCTTCCAGTAATAAATACAAAGCATGTTAAACAAACTACAAGAAGAATTCTTCACACACCATAGAATCTGTGCCTTCTCCTTCCCCGGAGTCTGCCAAAAGAGAGAGAATGTTCCCCAAGTGTTTTTGTAAATAAGACAACTGATGAGCCTCCTCATCAGCTTGTGATGGCATAAACCTTCTACTATTGCTACGGACAAGCTGAAAAATAACATATATTTATAAGTACAATAGGTCTATAGACAACATTATTAAAGATACGAGCTAATTGATAAGCAAAGCATTCTTCAGAACATCCAAGCATGCTCACATGAATTCCTTAAGTGTATTTGCTTGCTTGTGTAACAGAATCACAAGGCTTGTCCATCTCAAGTTAAAGTTCAACTAAAATACTAGAACTATGGCTCTAAAGTTCCATACCGACGGGCTTAAACTTCAAGCAAACTACAGCTATTTGAACTTCCAACTGCATAAAGCACTCAAATCCAGTAATAGTAAATTAGTAATGACCCTTCCACCATCATTATCGTTCCTTGCTGTTTTAGAAAACTCAGGATGAAAACAGAAAAAGAAACAAATTTCTAAATCAGCATTATCATTCAATTCATAAAGCAAACACACCTGCAAGGGTGAAAGGGCCGATAAGAATCCGTCAAAAGCAGAAGTGGAGGGCCACACATCAGCAACAGCAGCGGAGTCCTTGTGACCTTTAGGCAACAAACGCTTATAACTCTGTATATACAAAAAAAGAACCAAATCATACACATTGACGCCAAGCGCATCAACCTCAGAGGAACCGGCATTAACAAGAGAGTCGGAATTTTCATTAAGAACCGCAGCTAGGGTTTCGAGAACAAGGCGTGAAAGTTCCGGAGAGATCTGGAGAATCTCGGAAATGGCAGCTGAATTAACACGATTAGATGAATCGGCAGAAAGAGACAAGAGCTTATCCTTGATTGGAAGAAGCGTTTGGGTTCCATCTGAGAAGATTAGCTTAGATACTGGGATGAGACCATGTTCGAATGGCTCTCTTCTGGGGTGGATGTATAATTGGGGAGATGCAGAAGGTGACGAAGCTGAAGTTGAGGGAGGTTGCTCGGCTGATGAAGCTGGTGGTGAAGAATCTGTCATGACGGATCAGATGCAAGGGGCGGGGAGGTGGTGGTGCCGGCGGCTGTGGCGGTGCCGGGGGATGCTAAATTGTTGGGTGTTTTTAGGAGGAAGAATGTAGTGAACGAAGAAAGGAAGAGAAAACTGTAGGTTCGTAGTGGGGAGAGAGAAGTGGGAGTGGGGAGACAGGATCCAATGAGGTGGGGTGTAGGTTCGCTACAAGTGGATGTCAGTGACCGATCCAATTCGTCGGCTTGTTTTTCTTTTTCTTTTTTTCTTTTTTCTTTTTATTTTGGTTAGGTTCGCTAGAAGTGGTGAAGAACCCCAACTCTAAGCTACGTTTGAGAAAACAATTATAATCGTAACTTGAAATATGAATATGAAACACCATCATAATGAGATAAAAAGTTGTTTAGCATCCTTTTCTCCTTTTATATAAATGTTTTTATTTTACACTTTGTTCGTGGAAATTATTTAATATGATATTTATTTAATTTCCATGACATGAGCTTTGTATCATATAATCATTTTATACCAACTGTGTCATCATTTTATTAAAAATTGTTTACAATCGCAAGTGAAATATTTATTGGAAAGAGTTGTGATGGTAAGACAGAGACAGGGTCTTGGTGGGAGCAAACTCTCTATCTTTTAGATAGATGTATTGTTAGTGTCTCTTTCATTTTACTCAGACCCTAATGTTTGCTCTCATTCTTCAAGAATACCAAAAGTCGTTTAGATATATTGGGTATGGTTATACCTTACATATCACTACATTAAATCGACGCAAACACATTCCTTGATGGAATCGATATGTCAAATGGAATAGAATAGTGTGACATCCATGAAAATGAAGGAAAAAAATGCGAAATAAAAGAATTACGAATCCTCCCTGTGAAGCTCTGTTTCTTCGTCTTTCTCTATCTGTGCATCACATTCACTGGTAGAGGGTCTGCTTCTTTCTGTTTTTGAAGCTCTGTTTCTTCATATTCATAAGCACTCAAATCTTTGGTGTTGGTTGTTGGAGATTCTTCCCTATCACCATCAGTACCATACCCTACACATCCTTCCCCATCCACGTCCTCATCCCCATTCCCGTTATTTTGATTATATTGCTCATTCCATGGATTATCCGCTGTAGTATTCCCGTTCCATGTAATTCCTCAAACGGAGCATCCTCAAATTCCCAATATCCTGTTTCCAAAGTTCTTCTTCCTCTGGCGTAAAATCGTTCTCAATTTGAAACATCTACCTCATCTCCCTGCGGATTTGGCCGCGATCATATCCGCCACGGGCTCGGATGTGGGTAAGAAAATCATCCGACCATATCGCCAATCACTAGGGATTTGTTGGGCCTTAGAATATGGCTCCCAATACTCTATTAAGTTTTGTCGGCGTAAAACTTTTTACATCAAATCACGAAACGATACATCCTTCTTCAAACCATTCGTTAACGCAAGAGTCTGGCTCATTATTGAGCAACAAGATAACGTTCTTTATATAGTCGTCTCTGCATCGATTGGGTGTTTGATGGTTTGTGATAGAAGTGTTGGAGGAAAATTTATAAATGGGTTTGTCCAAAGTTGGTGAGCAACATACTTTGAGCTTAATTAAGATTAGTTTTCGTTAATCAAAAATGAAAACTAATGAATCCTAAATTATCTATGTGATGAGTAGATGATTTTAGGCTTTTGAATCACTCAATTTCGATATCGGGTGAATGAGAAATTAATGCTCAAAGTAGGAATAAAAATTGGTTGCAAATTGGAAAAATTGGTGATGTGGCTTCATGAGAAGAAGACACATCACTTTTTTGCAAATATACCACATTGGCAAATTGAAGGGAAAATGCCACCAAATATAGTGCTAGGAGAGGCACTTTAGATGTGCCCTAAGGGCATGAGAAGTTTTTGACCGAAGGGAAGACCTAGAAAGTGCCGCACGCGCGCGCGCCGCCCGCCCGTCCGGCCGGCTCGGCTCGTGCTCGGGCTCGGGGCTCGTGGCTCGCCCGCCCGGTTCTTATCTTTTTGGATAAATTTTTCCAGAAAATAATTTACTTGATCCTACGGTTATGATTTAATCCTACGATCTAACGGCTCAGATTGAGCTGACAGTTTCAACTGACTGGTTCCCAGTCGTGGGATAATGGCCGAGCTGAGAGTCGTGGGGTGGCCGAGCTGAGACGGGCGTGGGGTGCGTGGTGAACGTGGGGTTACTGGCCGATCAGTGCGGTCGTAGGTTGCCGTAACCTCCAAGAATTCCCTCTATAAATAGAAGCAGTGCGGTCGTACTGCATACACTGCTGCTACATTTCATCCAATTGAGGAAGTCAGAACATTTGTCAGGTTCGTGGAGTTCTAACGTAGTAGTGTCACTCGTATGAACTGTTAGCCGTTGTATCCTGGGAGACGTTTGCAAATTTTCGGTTGGGCACAGTATACCGGCGCAATTCGTCTTAAGGAGAGAGTCCTGGACTCGCCTCGGTCTCTATGTTGAGCTCATCCCTGTGTTGAGCTCATCTTTGTGTTGAGCCTATCGGTTCGGCTCATCCCTATGATGACACTTTGGCTCATCACTGGGATGACCTTGGCATGTCATTTCGGCTCATCCCTGTGATGGCACTTTGGCTCATCACTGGGATGACCTCGGCATGTCATCTCGGCTCATCCCTGTGATGGCACTTTGGCTCATCACTGGGATGACCTCGGCATGTCATCTCGGCTCATCCCTGTGATGGCACTTTGGCTCATCACTGGGATGACCTCGGCATGTCATCTCGGCTCATCTCTATGATGGCACTTTTGCTCATCACTGGGATGACCTCGGCATGTCATCTCGGCTCATCCCTGTGATGGCACTTCGGCTCATCACTGGGATGACCTCGGCATGTCATCTCGGCTCATCCCTGTGATGGCACTTCGGCTCATCACTGGGATGACCTCGGACATTCATCTCGGCTCATCCCTGTGATGGCACTTCGGCTCATCCTTGTGCTTTACAGAATGTTAGTTTCGTTCTCTAATAAATCTGAGTTTTGTAAATGAGACAACAAGAAGGATGGTAGTCTTTTGGAGAAGGGAAGTTTTTTAAGGTGATATTGTCTGTCGTAGACATGGTAAGTGGAGAAGGTTGAAGGAAAGAAACGCAAGTGTTTCCAAGTTCGGTAGTAATGAAGTAAGATTGGGGGGGGGGGGGGGTCAATTCAATAGGCAGGGAGTTTACTAAATTCTTGTATATTGTGGGTACGATGAGGGGAGACAAATTATGGAGGTAAGCACAAAGCACTATTCTTTTGCCTTATACAGATGTCAATTAGAAAAACCAATCATACAAATCAAAACAAAAATAATATTCCATCATCCTGAAATGATGAGTCAGAGTCATGCTAAAATCAAAAGGAAAAAAAATTAAAAAAGGAGTTTGCACGTCTCTGTCATCACAGCTCCATTATCTGCTGAAGTCGACATTAACATTTGCATATGCATCTGGTGAACTAATTGTCCTTACAAAACTGTAATTTTGCTTACAAAGACAATAAGTCGGGTGGTGCCATCTCACCACATGGTAGGGCTCTTGTCTAGTGATCAAGTTAGGGTTCTGATACTTAAGATTATCATGTACTATTAGTTTAAAGAAAGTCATTCGCACCTCATCGAACCCCTAATTCTTTTCTCAAATCCCAAACTCTAATGGAACTACGAATGACAAAGAACTACACCTGGAGGAATCTCCAACCAGGCTCTTGTAACTCCAATGTCTAGCTATAAGACTGGAAAATGCTCATCAGATAAGTACTATAATTGCAATTATTATTTGGAATCTTTCTAAAAGAACAGTGATCTTTAAACATCTTGGTCTAAAGACCCTGTCCACATAGCTGAAGGGACTTTAAGGGCATCAACTATTTGCTTATAAGCTTGATCAGTCACTCCAAAAATATAACCCTCAAATAAGCCATATACCCAAAAAAAAAAAAAAGAACTAAGTTCAAGAAGTTTGGATCCGATTGCAGCTATGCGTAACTTGCATGACCAACAAAGATGGACAAGAAAAACAAAAGAAAAAGAGGGGGGGAAAACAACTTATTGCATCAGCAAAGTTTTAGCATCTTCCAAGAGGAGGACATACAGCAGAAGGGCAGCACTGCATTGGAGCAAAAGTGACCCTGAAAATGACAGAACTAATAACGCCTCCAAGGCTCGTGTGTTATATATCTTAAACAATTCCCTCAAGGATCTTTTAAATTTCCACTCCCACATATATGTCTTGACAAATTCATACCAGAATTATGTCTGTTCGGCTAAAAAGCCGGACTTGGAATCTGAACTAGATGGAAGTTCATTGAAATTGTTATGGAGTGACATATTACTACTAGAATCAAATCTGAGAAATGTATCTAGTAGAAAGGTGACATGTAACATGATAAAAAATTCAGAAACAAAGGCAAGAAAAACAGGCTTTGCATTTGTCATGAATTACAACAGAAAAAGTCAAAAAGTGCTTGTCTTTGAAGAATACCATCTGAAATCAAGCTTTCCCTTTCTGATTATCCCCATAAGATTCTTCTTTTGTTATAATTACGTCATGTAGCTTGATATTTGTAATAACCGCGAAACAAGAAAATGATTATGGCGGTCCATCTCCGTTGAGTTTCATTGTGTTTGTGTCTTGTCAGTTGCATCATGAGGGTGATGTTCACCACCCGAATCGAACTGAATACTAAGTTTTCAAATTCGAATTTGTTTAGCTAAACGAATTGTTTGGCTCGGTTCGTTTAGCTAAACGAACTTTAATATTGGTTCGAATTCGGCTCAATAACCTTATAACTGTTTAAACAAGCCGAACAATTCACAAACAATTTGGCTCGTTTAACTAAACAAACTCGAATACTTGTTCAAATTCGACTCGTTAACAAATAATTATCGAACGAATACAAACTCAACACGAACCAAATTTGAACTATTCGGTTCGTTTAAGTTCGCTGTGAGCAACATGGATAGAAGACTCAAGGGCAAGCTTTACTTTTGCTTGTGACGGACAAAAATAATGAGGGCGTTTCTGAAAAGACGTTTTGTATGTTTCTTGATTGGATAATACATTTCTTTTTTGATATTTTTTTTCCAAAGGTCCTGCATTTTGTTTTTTTTTCCTGGATCAACATCTTATTTTCCTTTACATGCACAAAAGAATCTTAAAATTCACCCAAAGTAAGATTTCATCCTCTGCGTCAAATATTACTGATCGAGTAACTGGGGATCGAGGGTACATGACATGGTTTCCTCACGTGAGAAATTTTGTCTGGTAAGTCCATCACAGAAATCATACCTATGTGTTAAAAACGCACATAGGTTGTTTCTCGATAACCTATAATAAAAATTGCGTCAAACTATGTGGATCAACTACTACTTCACAAACAAGAAGCACAACTAATTTAATGAGTCATTTTACTTTATTCAATCATATTCAATAGTTGAATTGCTATTCAAGTATTGAATTCGTTAACTTAAGTCAAAATACCTTTTTGTTTGAATAGAAGTTGTGAAACCACCAGATGACAAAGCGGTGTAGGCTCCACGAAAAATTTTAACACATACAAAAGCATGATTACTTTTAAAGACTAAAGCGTGAGTGGTAGCAACCAAGCAGTCGTTAGCCTAATCCTTGCATTATTTCCTTTTCTATCAACACATGCCAAATGAGTAATGATATTTTATGAGTGGAAGCTCAAAAGCTTAATTGGTTGAGATGATATGCTTAGTTGGATTTTTGCCGACATTTCATCGAATTAAGTTGCTATAAGACTTGGTGGGTACTAACGTTTGGAGACAGAGTTTACCTACATATATAGTGCACACACACTGATAACTATATATATCTAAGTAGAGTTCGTACATATACACATACATACATATACACGTAGATATTGTAAATTGGATAATTTTTCTTCAGGCCATGTTTGCTGCCCTTGATTGCATTATCGAAGTTCTAGTAATAAATTTGTCAATGAAGTATCAAAAAGAATATTAAAAAAAATGCAGTTATCACTTACGATTTATAGGCACCTGCTAACTAGACATATTTCTTGAAAAAAGAGATTACACTTTGTTATTTCGGAGGGTTATTCTAAAACTATACTTTCAAATAGCTTGATGCTCACATTTGATGGACTAGATATACTGTTCCAGAGATGCTGCTATAAACGTTGCTTTTGTCAAAATAATCATAATTATTTTAGTCAAACATTTAGTATCGGTACTTGATATGTAAAACAAGCATAAATATTTCACATTAGTATTTGACACTTCGAACATCTACATAAGACGTCTAATGTGAAATGTCTGAAAGTCAGTACACTTCGAACGCCTACATAAGACTCCTAATGTCAAGTTCCTGGAAACCAGTACACTTCGAACGCCTACATAAGGCGCTTCATGTGAAGTGTTTTGATTCCAGTACACTTTGAACGCCTAAATCAGGCACTTCATGTGTCAAGAAGAAAAACAGTACACTTTGAAAGCCTGAACAAGCGCTTCATGTGTATTACAAAGTCAAATAAACTTTTTCCTCCCAAAATGAGCACGAACATCAACTGCTTTTTGGTAAAAGTCAGAATTACTTCGAACAAGTAGGAAGGCTGAGATAAGACGCTTCATGTGACTTCGAACTAGTTCTGCTGTCCACTTAAGGTGCTTTATGTAACATAGAACACCTGTTCAAAACCACATTAGGCGTTCCATGTCACATTAAACGTCTGTTCATTAAACACTTAAGGCGTTTCATGTGACCAACGTCAAAAATGTCTTATGCTTTGTTTTTCTAACGCTTACTTGACATTTATACCCTCCCTTTTAGTGAAATTTCATAGGTTCTCTCTTATTCTTGGCGAAGTCATCTTTTCTCTTTGAGCTCTCAACAAGAAGCTTCCTCAAGAAGCTTTCATTTATCCAAGAGAAGATCTCCAAAGATGAGGACATGTTATCACAAGAAGACAAAGCCTATTATTGGCCCCTGCTAGGTTTCAAACGGCTGGAAGTTTGAAGGTAGATAATAACAAGGGCTTCATCTCTTTCATCTCCAACTTCCTACCATCGAAGCTCTCAAATTTCTCTCAATGTTTAAGCTTTCAAAATAGTTGTATTGTGTATTTTACTTTATTTGTGAGAGTTGTATTGTAAAGAAGAAGAGGTTTCTTCTTGTTGAGTAAAAATTGTGAGAGACTAAGTGTAGATTATTGGTCAAGAAGCAAGGGTGCTTCTTGTTTGAAGAAATCCAAACCTTGGAGGGTTAGTTGATAGTGTGGTGGTGCACTATACTCCCTACAAGAATTCTTTGAGGAGCAAAGAAGTTCTTTAGAGGCTAGACTTCAAGGGGTTGGCTTTCTTGGTTGTGGTCTAGGCAAGTGTCTTAGTTCTTATTTGTATTTGGATTTTGTTGTGATTGTTGTTTCCTCCTAAATAAATAACAATCCCCTTTCAAAATCCTTCTTGTGAAAAATAAAGAAGGTAGAGAAGTAGAGTCACTTTGACTTGAACCTCTATACATATTGTGTTATTTACTCTTCCGCAAGTTTTATTCATTTCAATAACACATCCAAGTATTGGTTTGTACTCACATACGAAAATTATCCAAAAAAATATTCATACTTGGTAAACACACTATTCAACCCCCTTCTAGTATGTTCTAAAGGACCTAACAAAATAATCATAAATATTTCACATTAGTATTTGACATATATAGTAGACTATAGTTAAAAGAGCGATTAGGAGCATCATATATCGTCTACACATTTCAAGGGTAAATTAAGGGTAAAAAAAAGCCGTCAGTCAATTGTCGGCAAATGATATAGTATATATGGAATCCCCATGAAAGAATCGCACAGCAAAAAAAATAAGAAAAATGTCTGTTTCAGAAAGAAAGTTGTTTACTTGTTCTTTTTTTTTTTTTTTTAAAAAAAAAGTGTGATTACAACTCCTAGCTAAAACACATGGCTTGTAGCTTACCAACAGATTTCTCGGATTTGAGCGATAGATTTCTGTTACACTATCTTGTTGGAAATCGCGATATATCTATAGAAATAAGTTCAGCTTAGGTGTACCGAGCTGAACTAAAGAAGTCAGACCCAGACAAAGGTATGCAGAGTTGAAACTAAATAAGGCAGGCCTGGACTAAGGTGTGCCGAGCTGAACTAGGCTCACATGGACAAAGGCCAGAACGAAGATGAAAAGTAACCAAGTCAGTTAGCTGAGCTGATCTGGATAAAAGAGAGCTGAACTGAGGAAAAGACAGAAAGAGGAAGAACTGAGCTGAAGAAGAACAAACATGCGAAAGGAAAGAAGACGAAGACAACCAAAGTAAAGAAGTTCTGAGCCAAGGTGACGAGGCGAAACACGATCAAGGCATCAACGCAATAAGCCGAGTTGTCATGCTTAGGCGTGTAAAATATTGTAACTTAGAATAATATCACTGTACATAGCTGAGGTGCGCTGGTAACTATCCGTTACCAGTAACATTAGAATTTACTGTAGATCACTATAGATAAACAATAATCAATGTCTAAGTGGTGAAAAACAACCGTTAGAGTTAATATTCATTTCCTATAAAAGGAAAACAACCTTGTAAATTATTCTTAACTTGAATGAATGGAAATTCTTTCCATATTCAACAATATCTTATTGTTTTTAGGTCTCCAGATATTTTTTAATTAAATATAACGAATATTAGCTCTGAAGTTATGGAACTTTAAAATGATTTTTATTATAAACAGTCACATAGTCATCATGCTCATGAAGAGGTTAACGGGATAATGGAAAAGGTGAATAGTTTGCGTGGCATATTTCTTAAGAGAATATATGAATTTGAAACTGCTCAAGCACAAAATAATATGAATTGCTGGTCGGTAAAAAAATAATAGTATAGTCGCAAACTGCAACTTGTAATTTATATTTTTTTCATGTCAAATGATCAAAGGTAGTTAGTAATTCAATCGGATAAAGTTTACGCAGTCAAATCAACTGCCTCAAGTAGAAATTAAGGTGATATTTCGCATGTTTGGTGAAGCTAATTTTTTCCACTTTTTCGTGAAAACTAGTTGGTGTAATTGACCAAGTTCTCCCGATATCTTTAATTACGTAGGCATCCGATATGGGCAATATCGACCTTAACCATGGGCCTCAATATCATTTTCAAGCTGAAGTTTTAGGTTATTTTTCTTATTGGGTTTGCACACCCCTAACACTTGTGACATCTCGGATAAATTTTTAAATAATATGTTTAAGATAAGAGGTGGCTCCATTTGTAGCCTCACAGAATTTGGCCAAGCTATGTTATATTGTGTCTAAGAAGATTACATACCAAATTTTCATGTTTCGTTTTTGCTGGCTCAAAAAATAGTTAGCCTAAATTGATATTTATTACTTAATCATATATCTAAATACCATAACATTTATTATTTTGTTTATTAACGTGATATTTATCTTGTTACTTCACATGAAATAACATAGAAATGTCCTATTTTTATTTACTAAATCTATTCACTGACACACTAGCACATCATATTAATTCATATTATTATATCATTTATACTGGTACATATAGAGCCGGAATCTCATTAGAAGCAAATTCTCTATCCTTTGGGATAGAGATATTGTTTGCCCAACTCTCACCCTCCCAATATTCTACTAGAGTTTTGATGTCGTTGAGATGTACTGGTCATGCGTTGTTGTGGACGACTATGATTAATATTTTTATATTTGGTAGCTCATATCTCATTTCAAAATGTTTATATTTTCACATACACAAACACATAAACATTTATACACATATATATAAAACATACACATTTGCATACAGCAGACGTAATTTATATAGATACACGCATATCTTCTGAACATTTTCAACCCATATTAGGAAGTGTTCTAATACATACTTTTTGACCAACCAAGAGAAAAAAAATACAAAATAATCACATACAAGTGTCAACAAGTTCTGCGCTGCTGTATCGCATAGTCATGGTGTAATTTAAAGTTATAGAAACCACCCCATTGATTTTTTTAATGATTATTTTATAAGTTGTTGTGCTGGTTATACCGATATTAATGACCCATTAAATTAGAGGATATGTTCTTAAAATATGCATACAAAGTTGAGCCTTTTTTTATTATTGTAACTTCGTTGTTGATTCCACTATTAAGAGATCAAGTTTACTTATGTTTTTAAAATTAGACTAACTATATATACTACTATTTTTAAGGTCTTTATTATAGTGTATATTCAAAAATTATGTGAATTCAAAGCTGAAAGAATCAGAATTCAATTAAACAAAAATCATCATAGAAATTGTTTTCCTTTAGTTAACCCATCACCCTCCACTTTCATGAGAGTTGAATTTATAGCATTTTCCATGTATACTGTAATAGTTGACCACTTGAAGCTCGTTGATTATAGAATCTTTTGTAGAAGAAAATTGAAAGAAATTGAATTTGGCCTAAATTACAAACCGTGGTTAGCAACGTATTTTGAGTTTAGTCGTGAATAATTTTCATTAACAGTAAGTAGAAACTAATGAGTCATTAATTGTCTACGTAACAAGTAGATAATTTTAGGCTTTTCAATCACTCAATTACGATATCGGGTGAATGTTAAATTAATGCTCAAAATAGGGAGAAATGTGAAAATCAGCTCAGCTCGGCAAATGGGCTCAGGTGCAGGCTGCAGGCCTGATGGGCTCGTGCTTGGGCTCAGGTTGTGGACTACATGCTACAGGTCAGATCCTGCAGGCAATGGGTCGGATCCTATCAGTTGGAAAGGAAGTTTGTTTAAATTTAAACTTCTCCAGGTTGTTGGGATCATCTAAGGTTTAAGTTTGAAAAGTTGTTAAGCTTTAACCATGCTGACCTGACCTGAGGTTGTTATAATCTGAAGGCTCAGATTGAACAGTTATCTAATCAAACGACTGTGAGACAGACCTGATGCGGTTATGTAATCTAAAGGTTCAGGCCGAGCAAGTATCTGATCCTATGGATGTGGTTGAACTGACTGTAACAACCTGACCTCAGTTCTTTTTTGTTAAAATGTGAATTTGTATTAATCAAGAACATAGCATCACGGGGATGCAACCCATACAATCCTACAACATGTCAAAAATAGATTCAAGAGCATTATGCAATGCTCCTAATCCTAAAGGTCTTGGCGCTGATTAACAAACAAGACCCTGTATCATTCTCCTTCATTTCTCTTTGCAATCTCCCTCTGCATTCATCTCCCTCTCTGCGGAACATCCATTCACTGCACAAAACCATCTCTGCATTTTCAAGTCATCTGAGAAGCCAGGACACTATACAGGTTCTTTAAGTTCACACGCTGCAGTGTCGCTTGTCTGAACTGATTCTGTTGTATCCTGGGAGACGATTGCTTCCTTTGGTTGGACATAGTATACCGGAACAATACGTCTTAAGGACAGAGTCATGGACTCACCTTGGATTTTCTGCTCGGCTGAAGTGCTGAGTTTCTATTAGCCTAGCACAGTCGTGCTGAGTTGTTGAGCGGCTCTGCTTTGTGCTGAGCTCGGCTGGTTGGCTGAGAGCATTTGCTGTTCTGCAGCGCAGTCGTATTGAGCTATGCTAGACAGCTGACAGCACAGAACTGTTCTGCAGTGATGATGTACTCAGGTCGGCAGGTCGGTTGACTGACCAAAACACAAACACAATTGTGCTGCTTGGACTGATCGCACCTGACCGATTGACTTGACCCGCCCTGAGCTCGGCAGGTCAGCTGTTGCTTTATTTCACAAGCACTCACTGTACATAATCTATTTTAACTTGGACTTTTCCCAACATTTTTAACTATTATGAAGACAAAGGGCGGGCTTTGGATCAACTAGTAAGGTTGCTGCTTTGTGACTTCGAGGTCACAGGTTCGAGCTGCAGAAACAGCTTCTTGCACAAAGTGTAAGATAGAGTTGCGTAAATCAGATCGCGAAGTGATCCAGCTCCTCTCCAAATAATACACAAACATGGGACCAGAAACTCCGTTTTTAACTACTATGAAGACAAGAAAATCCTTGTTGTCTAAATGTCTCAATACATGGATTTATCTGTCCCAAATGATCTAAACCATCACAGGAATATATTAAGGTTAATAACCGATTAAATTCAGAGGTGAAAAAAAATAAAAAACTTAGTATTCTTTTGCCTAATGGAATACAATTCATGTTAGTAAGTACATACATATGTGATACACGGTATTAACTAACATTAGAAGCGTGTCAAAAGTTTATAAAGAAAAACAAAAATGTTTGACGAGATCTAATGCAAATGATGGCAGCATTCTTCACACTCAAAACTACCATTGACCTCTCAAGTTCAGCAGCAAGTATATCTACTATATATATATATATATATATATATATATATATATATATATAACAATTATATTACATTAAAACGATGACATTAGTATGATTACCTACTCCAATCACAAGTCTTAGTGCTACTTCGAGCCGTGCTTGTGTTTGTAAAGATGTGACATCAATATCTAACATAAACATAAACAATATTACATTTTTGTCGTAATTATCGCAACGTAAAATGACATTGTAAAGAATTTGGATCATGGTCTTTATCGCTGGTGAGTGTAATCATTTATGTTATCAATTTCGTGTTATAATTTCACAATTAAAAAAATTATTATTTTTCAGAATTCAGAATTTGACATATACGTTTCCGGAAAGAGATGCCGATGGTCGGGGTTGCATTGTAACGTGTAATGTGGAGGGAAGCTTGCATGAAAATGTCAATGGAAGTAAAAAAGAAGAAGGTAGAAGGACATGGGCGTCATTTCAACAAGACCAAATGAGACGGTGGGGCAAGGAAGCCAAAAGCCGTTTCCCTTGGTTTTTTCTCCCCTATTGTTCGGTGGTTTCGCCGAGTGGAACGGTGTTTAGAGAGAGAATAAAACACACCTCCACCCCAAAAAAAATTAAAAATAAAAAATATATACTAAGAATTGAAGGAGTTGGAAATGAAAAGAATATCCTCATGACCGCTTTATCATGAATGTATATGGTTGCGACTGTAAATGAACCGAGTCGTTCTGTATGTTCGGTTCGTTCGGCTCGAGCTCGGCTCGGCTAGGCTAAAAGGTTAATGAACCGAGTTTAAATCATTTTTCCAGTTCGAACTCGGTAAGTGCACCGTTTGTTTAAAGTGTTCGGCTCGATGATGTTGTTCGTGAGTTAAACGAACCGAGCTTGAACAGTTAATATGTTCGTTTAAATAAACAAGCAAGCTCGGCTCGTTCGCTAAGTTAAATGTACTGAGCTTAAACAATACGATGCTCGGTTCGTTTGTCTCGTTTACCAGCCTAGCCTAGTTGCAGAAAAAGAAAGTCGTCTACTTCTTTACACAGAGAGAGAGAGCATGGAATAAAAGAGAGAGTTGGGAGCTAAGAAAAAAGGCTTTGTCTTTTGCTCCTCTTGCATTCAATGACTCCCTCCTTTTTCTCTCATTTCTATCCTCTCTTCAACCTCTTCCTCTTCAATTCATAACCGACTACTTATCCCTTCTCTCTCTTCTTTTCTTGCCTATAAATTTCCCTAGCTAGGTTTATTACATAATGGTTCATTCGGTTCAGAAAAAGGGACTAGAGAGTTTAAAAAATCATGGGTTTTGCTAGAAATGTTGTGCAAACTTCATCAGAAGAAGAAAGCAAGGTTTTTGGAGGAAGTGTTGATTAAAGTTATAATTCCTTCATGGCTTCTAATAAAAGCAGCAACAACCACCTTAACACTAATAGTGTTACAAGGCTAGTGGGGGGTACTCAAGCTCAACTACCACCCCCTTCTCAGATGGTTCAAAGTCATCAGCAGCAGCAGCTTCAAGACCATCATCAGCTAAATCTTGCTAATCAGATTTCCTTTGGGATGATGCAACCTTCTTCCTCTTCCTCAGCTATCCCTAACAACAACTTCATGTAACACCCTTATTGTTTCTATGTCAAATCTTGTAACCCTACTTGAATCGAATTTGATTCAAACTAAAGGGTTTAGTTTTTTTTAGAGTTTTCAAATAATTCAATAGGAGAGTTTCTTCAATTTTCAAAAATGAAGAATCAAGTATTGTGTCAAGGTTTCATCTTGATCTAAGAGTACATACTTGATGTAACATAGTTTCATAAGTGGGGCCGACTGAAAATAGTCTACCATAAGGACTAGAGACAGATTTTCACAAGGAATATATTCTTTCTTGTATTGTAACTTATTTTTGTCATGTGTTTACAGAAGCAAAGATTCTGGAGCTTATGATTTGGGTGAATTGGATCAAGCCCTTTTCCTTTACCTTGATGGTCAAGAGTCCTCAGCTATTCAAGAACAAAGACGTGAGCTTAGTTTCTCCTCACTATTGAATCACACCTAGATGATCCATTTTCTTACAACCTTTTTCTTAATTTAAAAATAAAACTTTTGTTCTTCCTTAAAGGAAGAATCTTTTGGGGATTGGTTTTTCTGGATCATATGATCAAAGGAGTGGTCTGTGAAGAAAATCTGATTGTCCTTTCTTTGACCAGATCCTTTTTGCTGGAAAAAAGTTTTCAGTTTTCAAGAAACCTTTTCATATTTTTTTTCATGTCCTAATTGATTCTTTCAAGAGATCTTGGGATTGGACCACGACATGAAATTCTTGCGATTTCTCTTTGTACTGAAAAAGGGTACAATCAAGATCGTTTTTTGAGCTTTATTTCTTCCCTTTCTTTCTTTCTCACCTGCTTATCCAGCACAAACTTCAGTACAAGGTCTTTGATTTCTAAAAGTTAAAACTCAGTGATCATTGGTCACCCATTTCCCTAAAATTATGATAATATATACATAAACGTATTTATTCCTTATAGTTATCTGTTATACACGTCTATATCCTTTGATTAGTTCATTAATCTGTGTAAGAATTTAAAATTAACAGAAAAGAATAAGGATCATGTCTTTTTCTGTCATCGTACTGATCAAAGATGAAGAGAAATAAATGCTTGTGATGCATATGCAGAGAACACAGCGATGAGGCCTCCAACACTGAACATTTTCCCTTCTCAGCCCATGCATGTAGAGCCATCACCACCAAAGGTATGATAACCGTTAAAGGAATATCACATCTTGTTTTCAGCAACTTTGATTTTTATAATCATTATAATGATCTTTACTTTATTTATTTTTGAAATATTGCATTTGGTAGGGGAATAATACTGGAGGATTAGTTTCAAATTCTCCATCTACCGGTGCCACTGCTGCTTCCAAGAGATCATCTGAACCGTCCATGGATTTGTCAAACTCCAATCAAAAAAGTGATGTTGCTTCTGAACCTGCCAAAGCTGTTAAGGTGGATTTTTTTTTAGTATAATAAGATAATCAAGGCCGTACGATTTGTTTACTAATGATAATTTAGGAAGAACATGCCGGCTAATGATTTGATAGTTTCTTGTAGACTGAGATTTGCTCTTCTTTCTTTAATTTTTTTTTCATGTTTTAAAACTTCTTTTCCTTTGATTTTTGACCTCCTAACTGTCTTGGCAGCGTGAGGGAAATCGCAAAGGTCCAACTTCAAGTAACTCTGAGCAAGAAGAACCTAAAACACCTGACCCTAAGGTGGCTTTTCAACTTCATTTTCATCCCCCTTTTTGAACTAAACTTTCTTACACTTTAACTATATTATTCAGGCTAACGAAAATAAGAAAATCCCATGTAACATTTGTTGATTAAAACAAAGAAAACAAGTTGTTAGTTTCATAATTTCGCTTGACAAAGAGTTCAAGCATTTCAAATTCCCTTCTGAAACTATATAAGGTTTATGACACGCATTTGAAACATGGTGAAATAGTCTGGATGGACCATTAATTATCAAAAAAAAAAAAAAAAACAGTGGGTCATCCTGCAGAATTGTTCTACCCATAAAATTGATAAAAGTAGCTTATTTCTGGACTGAAATCTTTGTACTTTGTCCCTCTTCTTTTATGAACAGTTTTTTTTAGTGTATTTATTTCACTTGTACGCAGACATTAAGAAGGCTTGCTCAGAATAGGGAGGCAGCAAGGAAAAGCAGGCTTAGGAAAAAGGTAATGTGGAATTCCTTCTGAAATGTTAAACAAGTTATGCTCTTTGATTTGTGGGTTGTATTCGGAATGTCCCACATTACCATCAACAACACTTTTATACATATACATCGGCCTTGTATTTTACTGTTTCCTTTTGTCTGCTAAGCAGGCTTATGTTCAGCAGCTGGAGTCTAGTAGGATCAAGCTTGCTCAATTAGAACAAGAAATTCATAGAGCTAGATCTCAAGTAAGCTTACTTTGTCACCAAATGTCCGACTTTATATATGTATTTCTTTCTTCCCCTTTTGCCCGATATATTTGAAAACCCTCTTTCATTTATGTCTTATTTCTACCAGTAAGGCTAATGTATGTGATACATCTCTTAGATGTCTTGATATTTGGGTAATATAAATTCACATTTTACCTAAAAAAATTGTCATTCACTACAACTTATAATTGATTTTTGACAAACAAAAAATACGATGCTTTTTGAATTATTATGATCAACTATTTACCAGTAAATACCGAATAATCTAAAATTGACAAGATTACACGATAATTCGGTGTGTATTGTGTGAGATCTAGCTAATTTATTATCAAATTTATGAGATGTAATCATTTCGAGAATATAAATTGTAGGGGATGTATCTCGGAGGAAATGCAATCTTAGGAGGAGACCAAAGCATGTCTGTCCCGATGGGTCACACAAGCTCAGGTAGTATTCTTTTTTGACAAATTTAATATGTTGAAATTGTGACTGTTACAATTATTTTATTTTAAAATTTTTATATAATCAAGATTTGGAGACTAACTGGGCCTAATAACTATTTGTTCTAGATGCTGCCTTTTTCGACATGGAGTACGGAAGATGGCTGGAGGAGCATCACCGGATAATGTGCGAGCTCCGGAGTGCAGTGCAAGAGCATCTGCCGGACAACGAACTCCGGCTGTTCGTGGAGAACTGCATGGCGCATTTCGACGAGTTGATGAATCTGAAGAGCATGATCGCCAAGTCTGATGTGTTCCATCTTGTCTCCGGCATGTGGAAGACTCCCGCCGAGCGGTGCTTCTTGTGGCTCGGCGATTTCCGGCCGTCGGAGCTCATCAAGGTACATGCATTATATCACAAAGTACAAAACCCTCTTTCCACTAGGGAAGAAGTATGTCAGCGTAACAAAAGTCAGATCTTGAGAATACTGAATCGTATGAACTAAATGTTAATAAACGTTATGTCATGAAAATGACTATTTTGGAAGAAAACATAATAGGTCAAGAAATGTGACATCTTATATATGAAGGATATTTTGTCTGGTAAAAAGCTGCAATCTGACCCAACCTAAAAGGCTGTTGGGTTTCTGATTTACATCTACATGCTTTTTGGGGCTGAGGCGATGGAGGCTCCCGGAGTAAATGATTTCACCTTTTGCTCCAAAAAAGCTACAATCTGACCTCCGGGTAAGATAATCCAGAGCTGAAATAACCGTTGGATCAACATATTATATTTTTGGTATTTTATTCCATCCTACCCATTAGAGGCTTGTATCAATATACACTTTATTATTGTTAAAAAACTATTATTACTATTTTGAGTTAAATGAGCTTCTTGAGCACAGCTACAGGATTAATGGCTTTACATCAATCAAAATCTCTCACATTACACGTATCAAAATGATGTTCTTGGGTCACAACTGTGCAACTATATTGTCTGTTTTGATATTACCGTCAAATCCTGTGTACTATATATATACCCATTTTATTTCATGTTCATACATAGTCTAAAATGCTGTTCACCTTACATACAAGTAACTATACTTGAATATTTCTCGATCAAAATACCCTTCTTGATTTGAAATTCAAAAATTGTACCATGTATATATTAACTATTCCCTGCAGGAATAAAAAACTAAATGCAAGGAGTACAATGTGGTATGATTTAACCGTCAAAGGGGAAAAAAAAGAAATATTATAGTGTATAAATATAAGAAGAGAGCAACAAAAAAGGGACCTACCAAAATTTGTACATGGAAACCCTAGTTGTTGTACAATTTCTACAGTAAGGAGTGAGCATAAGAGACATGAAGCATTCAGGAGCAAGAAAGCATCTCTTGTATGAAAATTTTTTTGGTCCATAAAAGGATGTCACATCATGCTGACATGGTTAGAAAAGAAAAGGATATAATAGATGAGATCAGACATGGTGGGGAAGACATCGTGGTATAGTAGACAAAGTAAGGGAAATGCCAACTGCATGGTGCAACTTTAATTTTTTTGGGTAGGGGGGGGGGGGGGGTGTTGGTAAGAACATGGAGTTAATGCTAAGAATCAAGGAATGACGTCCCCAGTACATATCGCAGTGGTTACAGGTAGGGAGTTTCGAAAGAAACGTCAGGGGTTCGAACATTGCCGAAGGCAAGAATGTTTAAACTCCCCCAGGCCAGCTGCATAGTATAGGAGCACTATTGGCCAGTACCAGTGGAATGAGCACTAGAACTCCCTCCAGGCCAGCTGCATAGTATAGGAGCACTATTGGCTAGTACCAGTGGAATGAGCACTATTGACCAGTGACAGTGGAATGACCTGATAGGCTGACAGACCAGCCTGTCGGTTGTTCTTTTGGTGTCAACGGACTCATTGTGTTGTCTATGTATTATGACAAAGCGGGCCCTGAAAATTTGATTTACATCCCTACATACTATGTGGGACCGGAGTTAGCAGAGATCCTTATTGTTTGAGGTTCAAAAGAATCAATGTATGACGAATAGGATATGGAGAAGCTTTCCACTGTAAGTGCCTGTTAGGTATTATTCTCCTCTGAGCCATAAAGGGCAGGTCTGTTACTTCGATTTCTGGTTTGTAGGCGAGAGGGAGAGATTTTTAATATCAAGAATGAGAACATACTTGCACGTCTCTCTCTCTCTTCTCTTTCCTCTTGTCCTTTGTCTCTTTTAGGGAATAATTCTTGATCCAATGACTCGTGCCACTCGATCTCATTGACGAGAACTATAATGTAATAATATAGAAAATTCGATTGTGCCTTAGAAATGAAAATTATGTCAGATGAAGGACAAATTTTATGATAATCCATCGCTAAATCTTAGTGTTACACTTAATTAATAGAAAATTTAATAATAGGAGCGAACTCTTTGATGTATACATTCTTTGATTGTCACATGTCAATTACTTAATTTTTTTATCCGTTGTCAAGTGTCTAATAGTTATGTTATTCACAATAAAGTTTGTCTAAGTTCGATATATATTGTGTATGTTTTAATGAGGTATATCCCTCCATAGGGACAGAGAATTTCTCTTGATAGATTACAAAGGTTTCTTCATTCTGGTTATTTTTACATATGATCGATGCTGTTTAGAAAATTTTTGAGCACAAGTGAAATAAAGAAATACAAGAAATAAGGACATAATTGTGGTGTGTTATGTGTTGGTATAGATAATAATGGGACAAGTGGAGGCATTGACGGAGCAACAACTACTAGGAATGTCTGGATTACAGCAATCAACTCAGGAAGCTGAAGAAGCCCTTTCTCAAGGCCTTGAAGCTCTGAACCAGTCTCTCTCAGACACCATTGTCTCCGACGCATTGAGCTGCCCTACAAACATGGCCAACTACATGGGTCAGATGGCTCTTGCCATGAACAAACTTACTACCCTCGAGGGCTTTGTTCGTCAGGTATGTCTAAATTACTATTCACCCAATTACTTTTATCAATGTTTTTGTCTGGTAACGTCTAATCGATTTAATGATTCCTACCATATCACCAAATTTGGGGGGGGGGGGGGGGGGGGGACTCACTTGTTAGACTTTTGTATCATAATTATAAAAACTTACTACTTTATAATTAAGGAGGTAAATAAAGGAATAAAATTGCAGAGTCTAGAAGAAAAATTAAAGAAGGATGTTGATAGGTAGGTGGGGGCCATCTAGAAGAAGAGAATCCGCAGATCATGCCTGGGTTGGAAGACCTACTCCAACTGATGAACAACTGCCCAGCTCATATAATTAACCTATGATGGCCAAAAAGTAAAACACCTAAATATTACGCTACTAACCTTAGGGAAAAGCTCGAGTGAATGAATCTTAGAAACATCATAAGTGCAACACCACAACACATAGCCAGTATATCTCAACGACATCAAAAGATATCGCTTTGGTCTGGGGAGGATTATTAGAGGCAGGCAAACAATATCTCCATCTTAAATGATAGAGAGTTTTCTTCCGGCAAAGCCTCAGGCTCCATATGTACCTACGTAAACAAATAATGAAAGATAAATAATCAAAAGCCAAGACAAGCACGAAAAAGTGCAAAGTTACCTAAAGTGTATGGACTATTTAAACATCTAAATATAATCTAAGGTGCTCTTATATCCTGCATAAACCTCGTTAACATTAACCATCTGTCTTCATTTATTCTTATCCTGGATCATGTCCTCTATAACAGGTGCAAATCTAAAAGATATAAAATTATTTAAGTACAATGAAATGTTGTGGTAATAAAGAATTAGGGAATAGGAGAGAGCATCAGATAATGACGTAATATAATGGAGGACTATCAATAAATGAAGGAAGTAAAAAAAATGTTCGAAGTAGTAGTATATGAAACATCTTAATCTAAAGGAGGGAGTTGAGGAAGGTGGTCCCCAAAGAGAAGGGGCATGAAATTCAGCAGAAAAAAAGCTATATTTGGAGGAGAGGGGTGGGAGGTGGGTGCCGTCTTAAATATCTCTATCATTACATTGTTTTTGCACTTATTCAGATGATGTCATTGTCCTAACCGTTTGCCTTTGACTATTTTCTTTTAACCTTTTTCATCATTGCACTCTCATCAATATTAAGAAAGGGTAACCCACCCCCACCCCCATCTCCACCCCACCTCCCAGAGGTGTTTCAGGAAATGTATAAAAGAAATTACATGGGATTGTGCGTGTATACATATTTATGTATATATGTATGGTATATGTATATATATGTATAGACACACACACCGATGTGTGTATATACATTGATATGTCTGAGTGTGACTATAATTGGTAGGTTGTAGTAGGTAATTTTGTTGCAAATATTTATGAAAGGCGTTATTGTTTACAGTGAAGCACTAAGTCCTTTGTTCATGTGCATATAACAAAAATCATTTCCATCTTACTCGATCTATTCTTACTCATAAGTTAGGTTTTTACTCTATATAATTCACGATATACGATATAAGTGTAGAAAGTAACATACTTTTACTATGAGGCATGCAATAATCTATCCCTGCATTATTATAATAATTTCCAAAATAGTTATTGTTATAATAAAGATGTGATGAAATTTATTTACATCACACCGGAGACTGAACAAATTGATTTGACAGTCTATATATACAAAAAGTCAGGACTTCCTCCAGACTTAAGAATTGCTTCAAATTTTTTTTAAGCTAGCCACATAAGATGCCCCCTACTTCTTTTTCTTGATTTTAATTCCCTCCCAAAGTCAAGATGCATGCATTTCTCTCTCATCGTTGTTGACAAATCACAATAATATAATTAACATGGTGAAGTAACAGTTTATTGACACAGTTTGACATAATTTTTATTATGAATCATTGAGAAAACAACATCTGCATAACATATAGGTATGGTTGCGTACATCCGACCTCTGAATACTCCGCTATAGACAGGAGCATGTAAGGCAATAGAGTAATATTGTTGTTGAATTGTCGCTGTTATTGTTAGTGTTTACTACTGCTATAGATATTATTACCAAAGTCATGATAATATCAATGAATGATGTAGTTATTATTACTATATATAGTTGTTATAGTTTTTTTTTATTATTAGGATAACTAATTTTTGTCGTGCGGAATGAATGAAATTACGTTACAGGCGGATAATCTGAGGCATCAAACTATTCACCGGCTGCATCAGATACTTACAATCCGGCAGTCGGCGAGGTGTTGCCTGGCGATCGCCGAGTACTTCCACCGTCTCCGTGCGCTGAGCTCCCTCTGGTTGGCCCGTCCTAGGCAGGAATAAGTGGAGAGAAACCCTAGTTTCATACATGTTTGTAGCATTTATATTAATGTATTACCAAACTTATAGAGATGTATAGACAGAGGTAGTGTTGTAGCTTACTATCGTATATCGTATCCTAGCTTTAGGGAACCCCTTTTTTTCCTTTTTTTTTCTACTATTTTTGATCGTATCTTGTTTTTATTGGTATCTTATTTTATTCAAGTATCGTCTATTTCCTTTAAAATTTTGTGTGGATTGATCAAACATAAAAGAGTATAACTGTAAAATATACGAATACATTTATCCATATGATCTATATCATTAATGATTTATAAATATATTATGAGATTATTACAATCAATCATAATATTGATTCTTAAAAAAGAAACTAGACTGTTACGTTTTTCACTATTTATTTGTTCCTTTTACGAAAGTTAAAAACTGAAATTTCACCTAATTAATCTTTTAGATATTTTTTTTATTTAAGGACAGAATTAGTAATTACATATAAGAATTTGGCAAATTTAAGGCATCTTCTCTGTGACACAGATGAGCCCAAAATATAAGATCAAGGAGTTGTGGTATTTTCAGATATTTCTTATATACATATATATATTTAGAGGGCTGTGCGTGTTCTAAATAAGAGATGAAATTAACATTAAGAATACATAATAACTTAGAGATAACATGGGTCGTATTAACAGAATAGGTTTTTTTTTTTTAATTTCTAGTCATGGATTAGTTAATTTCTAGATGCAATTGTAGTTGGTAAGCTACGTTCGAGACTGTACCTATGACAAGTATTATAACTAATTATTTGCTAAATGAATTATCCTTTTAATTGAATTGGTCCATAAGTGTAGTTAGTAAAGTATATTTGTTGATTACTGTTTCAGTCAAAGATAACAAACAAATTTTCTGTAAGAATTCAAATCTATACCTATGGTCATATAAGCAAATCACCATGTCCAACTTTAAAAACAAATCACCTTTAATGATGAAAAAATAGTCATAAGAAATCATTCCTGACTTTTTATTTTTTATTTTTTAGTATCAGATACATGTGGTAAAAAGGACGTTCCTGGTGCACTAGGCTCCTGCGTTTAGGCAGAGTTCGGAAAGGGGTCGGATCGCTTTCGGATCTGATATCCGCAACCTTACCTTATACTTTATACAAGAGGTTGTTTCCACGGCTCGAACCCGTAATCTTAAGGTCACATAGCAGCAATCTTACTAGTCGATTTAAGACTCGCCGTCTCCTCATCTGTATACTGTAAGGTTGCTAAATAGGAAATTGATGGTTGATATAAATCAACATGATTGAAACAAAAAGAATTAATGGACCATTTATTTAATCAAATTGACCTACTAACTTGGCACTTTTCTATTGTCTTCACTATATTAATTAATCGTACTTGACCGCCTTGATATTTTAAAAGATTTACTGGTTCTGGTGGTTAGAAAGTAGATGGTGTGCTGCTATATGTTAGGATATATATAATTGTACTTTAAATTGACCTTCTCTGGATAAATCTACTGAAGAGTTGGCCCGAAGATTAAAAAAACTATTCATATTACAACCAAAAAAATATTTAAACTTAATTTTCAACCATATGGAATCGGTTATATAAATTTTTTATATCACTCTTGTGCTATATCGTATATCCTTAAGCTACTCGCAATCAAAGGTATCCATAATCGATCATTTCCTTTGGAATTTTGCTGACAGATGCAAAGATGAGACGGGTAATCATGCAAAACGCATCTTGCAAATGCTAATTAGTTTGTAATTTTTGTTTCTTTGAAAAAACAATTAGTATGCCAACTACCATCTTCAAGTGATTTATAATCCTACATTATAATCATTTTTTTTATCAAAAATGATATGCATACTTACAAGTTTTAGACATTCAAAACAAATGAATAGTAATGTGTCACGGTTTCAATGGTGTAGCAGAGAATGTATGGCAAACTTAGCCTTACTTAATGAAGAATAAGCAACTAAAAGCTTAGCTTTTGTGTTTATTTGTTTGTTTGGAGCATACTAAGACTGAGATTTCATCTAATCTTTTTGATATTTTTTTTTGACTGAATTACCTTAATTATAGACAATAATTTGGCAAATATATGACATCTTCTCTATGATAGCATTGGGCCGAAATCATAAGACTTACGAGTTGTCATATATTATTGAAAATATAGTTATACACCGTCCACTTTGAAAAAAATATATGTGTTATATGAAAATGAAGTACTATCACCCATTACCTTAATGTTTTAATTGGATATGCATCTCATCTCATGTAAGCCCAAGTTTTAACACGGTATTATAGCAAGACTTAAAATGTGGACTCACACCTTGTCTGACACATGGTTAGCCATTGATTGCCTCCTCTAAACCAAGTCTAGATGTCCATGTATGACTTGTGGTTTGTGATTGAGGACGAATTCTAAGGCGCGTATGTATTTCAAGCCATATTGTCACGTGAGGACGTGTATTGAGAATATAGTTCCGCACCACCCACTTCGAAAAAAAACATATGTTATATGAGAATGAGGTACCACCCATTACCTTAAATTTTTAAGTAGATATAAGTCTCACCTCCTACTATGGGTTATACGAAAATAAGGTATCACCACATATTACCTTATTTGAAAGCCCAAGTTTGAACATGTATGCAATGATTACTTCCATATACGAGCGTGCGCACATACATACATACATACACATACATAGATATACATACATATGTACATATACATATACATATATACATATACATATATATATGTACATATATATATACATATACATACATACATACATATATATATAGATATATAAAATTCGCTAACACATATATATAGAGAGATTTTTTACAAATAAGCGCAGCAGTTAATATAATTGTCATACCCAAAGTTTGTTGAAAACCCATCTACTCAATGCTTACCGTTTCAAAAGTTCTTTGGCCTTATATATAACCGTTTGACCACTTTTTAGACTGCTCTTTATGTATCAAAAATAATTTTTTTTAAAAAAAACATAGTCTCAATTACACTATGTTAAAAATGTTAAAAAGCCAAATAGATTAATATTTTTGAGACAAATAAAGAATATACGTGTGTGGGTTTGAATGGGATGATACTTTTATGAAAATAGAAAATAAATGGAGGAGATAACATGTACGGTGTTAATATAAAAAGGTGTTTATACGAAAAGTCAGCGACTGGATAACATGGTTCCTTCTTCAAGCATTGGGATTGGAGTGTCCCTATTGTATAAAACAATAAAACACATATATAAGGTGTTTCTTTAATTCTTATTCATGGATTAGTTAATCTGTAGATGCAATTGTAGTTGGTAAGCTACACTCAAGGCCGTCCCTACGAGAAGTACGTACTTTATTGTAACTAATTTCTTGCTTAAAGGAATCATCCTTTTACTGGAATTAGTCTCCTCTTCAGTTCGTTTATATCATTGTGTGACATGTAGTTTTTATGCATAAATCTAACTACTATATTTCTTGAATTCTGTTTTGAATAAGATAACAAAGAAATTTCTATACAAATTCAAATATTTAACTACGATAACAACAAGAGGAACAAAGTTTCTCTTGTATCTATGGTGAAATATACGAAAAGAACAATACTAAAACAAGTATATCCCAACATCAACAAAACGTATCGCTAGGGTCTGGGGAGGATGAGAGACATGCAAATAATACCTCCATCTCAAAAGATATAGAGTTTGATTCCAGTGAGATCCTTGACTATATATATATATATATGTGTGTGTGTGTGTATAAATGACACAATAATAGAGATATGTTGTGCTAGTGTGTTAGTGAAGGGGTTTAATAAATATAAATAGAATGGTTCCGATATTAAAGGTTTTTATACCATGTATATGCATATACAATGAAAGACAAAGACAAAAGCGTAAAGTCAACATAATTAAACTATATGACTAATGTGAAATAAGGATGTACATTGGCAAATGCGTCATTCATAATTCATAGGTGGCAATCAACACTACAAATCAGCAGGGGAGAGCAAATTTGCCAAGCATATATAGTCGGTTGTCTTGTAAGCAATGGCCGTTACTAAAAGGAAAAAAACAAATTTGCTAAGCGTATATATAGTCGGTTTCCTTACATATGGTCACATGGATGACTTTATCACACATGTCTGTCACTAAAACGAAGCGTTTCGTGTTCGTAAAAAGCTTAGATGTAAATAAATGTATAATTACCATTACGGCCACCACCCCTCCTTCCGCAGTGGCAACCTTTTTATTGTATAGTTTTAATCCATCCAAAAAAAAATTTATCTCTGTCACAATGACAATAAGTCAATAACTCATAATGATAGAACCATAACTTAAAAATGATAGATTCAGAGTAATTTCAAACTCATAATGTATAGTTAGACGCAATTTTTACTAAGATAAATAATCTCGTTACCTCAGGAAGACCTATTAACCAAACAAATCTGATTTGTGTGCCGGGTAAGATGTGCTATTCGTTGTTGTTGTGATGGTTAAAGTAACACCCGTTTCAAAAAAAAAAAAAAACCCATGATGGACCATGCTTTGTGGCACGTCTCAGGCCCAGTATAAGTACAGCTAAAGACAAGCCCCAAGATCCCAAAAGGCCCACATTTGTTTGGAACCTGCCACATCACTCAGCCGACAGATTGCTGTGCCACGTCCAAAGATGCTCGCCGACCACCAGAACAGCCGTGACAGAGATGCAGAAGAACAGCATAACCGCCGGTACATCACAACTATCTCCACCGCTTCTAATTTCTTCGAGTATGCGTACATTTATCATTCGAATCATTTAAAGTTTGAGCATTTTCCCTGATATATGTGCCGAATAGCAATGTGAAACAGTGAAAGGTTTTCACTGCTTGTTTAAAAACAGGCCTTGTAATTAATTTTTCTTTTCCATGCTTGTCCAAACAGTGTAAAATTGTCAATAAACATGATTATGGATTAACAAAAAATATACAAATGCTAGTAAAATTGTCGATGAACATGATTATGGATTAACAAAAAATATACAAATGCTACGATGTTCCCCATAAAGAACGCATTGTATGGTCCAAATACGGTGTATTAGCAATGACCGCTGTATCTGGGAGGTTTGGGGCGACAATTGAGCTAGGACCGTTGCATTTCCTATAGAACTCGGATGCAGTGAAAAATAAGCAAGAGTTCTTATGCCCTGAGTTAGATACTAAGAGGAGAAATACTAGATGAGGTATGAGTATTAGGCTAGAAACATGAAACATTATAACTCCAAAATTAGAAGAATATGGATATAGTGGACACGATAATAAGGAAAAAAATAAATATTTTATGTTTCCAAGAGACAAGTGGATAAATGAGAAAGGCACGATGGTGGACAAGTCAAGATTTAAATTCTGATATACATGAAGCTTAAGACAAGAAATGGAGTTAGGCTATTATAGATGCCTCATTAAGAGACGAAGTAGTAGGTGTTATTAGAAAATGAGATAGAAATGTAGCTATTAAGTTAGTGATTGAAAAAGAAACAATCAATATTATTAGCATATATGCTCTTCAAGTGAGTCTAAAGCAGACTATAAAGGTTCAATGTTGGGAAGATGACGTAGTGCGTGAAGTTCCAATATGAAAGAATATCTTTATATGAGAAGATTTAAATAGACATGTAGGTAAAGAGAATGAGAATTACAATGAGGTACATGGTGTACTTGGTATTGGATACAAGAACGATAAAGGAAGACCAATTTTGGATTTTGCTATAGTGTATGACCTTATAGTGACTAACACATTTTCCCAAAAAAAGAGATGAACACTTGATTACGTTCAAAATTGGACCAAATTAGCAGCAAATAGACTATTTCATGACTCATATGGGAGATAGAAGAGTTTGTAAGGACTGTAAGGTGGTGATCTCAGGAGAAATTTTAACGATGCAACACTTCTTTTCTAGTATTGGATTTCCATATCCGACATAGAAGATTGAAAAAAAGAGTTAAAGACCCAAGATAAAATGGTGGAACATGAATGAAGCTAAGTAAGCATAGTTTAGAAATGAGGATTAGATCAACAAGCCTTAAAAAAATTCAAGCGGTGATGCAAATGAAATGTGGGAGGATATGGCGGTAAAGATAAAAAAATAGAGAAAATTTTACTTGGCGAGTTAAAAGGTCGAGCAACTGCAAATAAGGAATTTTTGTGGTGGAAAAGAGAAATACAAGACAAAGTAAAAGGCAACAAAACTAGTTATAAGACACTTCAACGTTGTAAGAATCAAGAGAATTTGGAAAAATATAGACTGACTAAGAAAAAAAACTAAACATATCGTAAGTGCAGTCAAGTTAAGGCGTTTGAATATTTTTTATAAACGGATGGACACGAAAGAAGTTGAGAGAGATGTGGATAAAATTGCCAGAGTGAGAGAAAAGAAGACAAAAGATTTGATTCAAGTTAAATGCATTAGATATGAGGATAACAAGATCTTAGTAGAAGAAAGGACATTACGATATATGAAGAAGATACTTTGATAAATTTTTTAATGAACAAGTGGGAAAAACTCGTATTAGTCGAGTTATGTAACTCTGAAATTGATAAAAACTTAGCATATAGTAGGTGAATGAATCCAATTGCAGAAGTAGACTATGTTTTGAAAAAGATGAAAAATGGTAAAGCGATTAGAACCGACAATATTCCAAATGAGCTTGGAAACATTTAGGCAAAGAAGGTATTATGTGGCTCACAGATCTTTTTAACAATATCGTGAAGACTAGTAAGATGCCTGAATAGTGGAGAAAAAACACTTTAATACCTATGTATAAAAACAAACGAGATATACAATATTCTGCAAATTATAGAGGAATTAAATTAATGGGCCACACAATGAAGCTTTAGAGTAAATGATTGAGAAAAGACTTTGCAAAGAGCATAATATATCTGAAAATCAATTTGATTTACGCAGGAAGGTCACCATCTCTTAAGAAGATTAATGGAGAGATATCTAGAGAAGAAACAAGATTTGTATATGGTTTTCATTGACCTGAAAAATGCATATGATAAAATCCTGTGAAAGATACTATGGATAATGCTTGAAAACAAAGGTGTTAGAGTAGCATATAGAAACTATTAAAGACATATATGAGAACGCAATGACAAACATAAGGCTCCAGAAGAACTAAGCTCAGAGTTTCTTATTACAGTTAGTTTACGCTAAGGATGTGCATTAAGTTCATACTTGCTTTATTATTAGATGAACTCACTCATCATATTCAAGGTAGAGTTCAGTGGAGTATGTTATTTGCAGATGATATTATATTAGTGGAGGAGAGTAGTGAAAGAGTCGATGCTAAGTTGGAATGTTGGCGGAAGACACTAGAAGAAAAAAGCTTCAAATTGAGTCGAAAGAGAACAGATGTTAGAATCCCTCCTCGCCCATAACCGGCCCAAAGCGGAAGCACCTCGTTTACACATGCGCCAATGTTTTTCAGGGGCATGTGAAATTAATTTTAGCAACAAAAGAATTATTTCAGAACCTTGTGTGAAACTAGAAGATTAAGAGATTCATTTGAGCGAGAGTTTAGGTATTTAGGATCTATACTACAGAAAAATAGAGGAATTGACAAGGATGTGAATCACAAGATACAAACAGGGTGGTCACAGTGGAGAATTGCGTCAGATCTTCTTTGCGATAGGAAAGTACCATTGAAGCTAAAAGAAAAGTTTTACAGGATGACGGTAAGATCTGCACTATTGTATGGGTCTGAATGTTGGGCAATTAATTTATAGCATGAAGAAAGAATACTGGTGGCAGAAACGGAATGTTAAGATGGATGTTTAGACATACAAGAAGGATAAAATAAGAAATGAACATATAAGGAAAAATGTTGGGTGGCTCCTAAGGATGAAAAGATGAGGGAGTCAAAGTTAAGATGATATGGACATGTGTAAAGACGTCTTGTAGATGCACCTGTTAGGTAGTGCGAGACAATGAATGAGGTGCTTATTAAATGTCGGAGAGAGAGACAGACCAAATAAGACATGGAGAGGGAGAGACAATAAGGAAGGATATGACTTATATGACAATTGAAGTAGCATAGGGTCAATGATAGAGCATCGTGGAGACAATCGATTCATGTAGATGGTATAAGATTTAAGTGAGAATTTTAGGCACTTAGATCTGAATCACGGTTCAGATGATATTTGAAAGATGCATATTCTAAAAGCACATATTATGCATTAGATATTATGAGACATATAAAGAGAATAGGATTTAGGTCACGAACCAAAAACAAAAACGAAAACAAAGAAAAAAATACAAAAACAAACAAACAAAAAGATAAAATAAAAATTAAACACAAGAAATGATTGATCCATATAGCCAACTAATTATATTGGGGAAAACGCTTGAGTATTGTTGTTGTAGTATTATTTTAGTGTAGTATTATTTTAGGTTTTTTTTTCCTTTGAACCCTCCTTGAACTTGTTCATGTGAGACTTATAACAACAAAGTCGACAAAGAGACTGAATTCGAGCTCTCATTGTTATTTTGGTTTTATTTCACCTTAATGAAAAATGTGCGTGCCAAGAAAAAATCTTTAGTCATATTCCAGAACATCACTCCTTGAAGAACATGAAATAGAAAGGAAATACTGCATGGTAAAGATCTAGATAAAGGAACAGATCATGGGTTTTCGCTAAAAATGTAGGAAAAACAAAGATTAGACATTTGGTAGCTGGCGATATACTTAAACTCTGTTATTAGAGCATGGTGTCTGCTTTTGAGGGCAATCGGCGGAAGAAATTGCTTGGTACTGATGGCATCTTGCTCCTGAATTTCGGATGGCGCAATAAGAAGAAGCCAGTGATCAAAGCGACTATCTTGAAAGGGGTAATATAAAGAGCCACAGCTGTAACAAAACAGAAAACAGTGAAGAGGCATGTTGCTCTTGGATCTCTCCAACTCAGCAGAGCTTGGAATCTCTCCCCTTGAGTTGCCATATCCCCTACAACTGTTTGTAGTCTTCCCGCCACGCTGCGTAGCCTATCATACCTCATCTTTATGACATCAGAACTCTTGGATGTGGGAAATGTATCAAATTCTTCATCCAATTCATCTTTTTGAGCTGCCTCTGCCCAAGACAGTTTTGTGTCCATGTGTAACGGATGCCTTGGTCTGTGCCGATAATTCCATACCCCAATCAAAAACATGTAAAGGAACATGGTTGGAAGTATCAATTCTGGATAGCAGATCAATATGCAAAATAGAACATGTACAAGAACTGAAGTGACCGGATTTTTCCACTGGCAAACATCTCCGAGCCATTTGCTCATGTTGAACATGCCCGAAAAAAGAGAGACTACTCTAAAGAAGTTTGCTTTGCTTCTCCTCATGCTCCACATGTTAGAATCAATATCCAGCATGTACTCCACAACCTCTTTTGTAAGTGGTGGTTCTGCGCGACCGAGCCTAGATGCTACAATGTTCATTGCCTGATATCTCAGGCTTTCTAGCTGACTTACAGTGAAGGGATGCTGATAATGCATTTTTGGCAACAGGGGACGACCATAAAGATATATGATACTGGCAAGGGATAAACAAGTGAATCTAAAAGCCAGTTGAAGTTCTCCCATCTTCTTCACGCCTGATGATTGCAGAACTAGGAGTGGATAAGACTGTGTATAGATCCTATCTGTTTCCAGAGTTGATAATCTTATCCTCACCTTTCCAATTTTGGAGTCCTTGCCGGTTCCAGACTCACCTCCCAAGTGGCAGTTATCGAAAACCGCCAAGGTGATCACCGTACAGGGGTCATAAACTTCCCATGTGTACTGTTCATTCCATTTAGGACCTGTGCTTTCAAGTATAGTCCTTGTCCTTATCCACTTCTGCCCATATTTAGCCACACAATAAGCATCAGTGGTTCCTCGGCCGTCCTTAGTCTTCATTGTCTGTAGCCCTTGTGCACTTAAGATGCCCACCTCCAGTATTCCTACTGGGCTCTTCCATAATTGCCGAGCAGTTGGACGTACATCACTTATGTACAATGTTGATTCATCCATCACATGATACGCTCCCTCAAGACAGGCTCGAATATGAATTCTTGTTGAAAATTTGAGCTCCTTCCTTCTTTCTCCCTCCACAACCCCGAATCCAAATTGCTCAAGATTGTACCACTGAGAATGAACTGGCTTGTTGTCTAGCCTTTTCTTAAAGGTGTGCAGTGGCAAGCTTAGTCTTCCCACAAGTTCATCTTTTTCAGGGTTTGCTTTGTTTTCAAGAGTAAGCAGTAACTGCTCTTCGAAAGGTTCAGCCGCTACAAAGACCAAGTCTTCATTCCAGAATGGATTAGTGGTTTTGGTGGGGGATAATTTGGTCTTAAGTATTTGATTTCCAACTTGCGCCTTCACAAAAACCTGTGGAAGTTGGCTTTTGTCCTGGGACTCAACATCCTGTGCTTCAATTATATTTACCCTTACATACCACAACTTAGGCGAAACGTAAACCTTTGACCGGACACTGTATACACCTTCTCCTTGGACTATAGCTGCATCTGAGTGCCATGCTTCTGAGAAAGCTTCATCAGCTTGTGTTCCCATCCAAACTGCAAGCATGACCTCTCCCTTTAATTTGCTTTGTCCATGGCGGTCCTCTAGTCTATACCACTGTGGTGCTAGTGGGCTGTCTGGTGGAACCCTTGTAGGTACTTCATTCATGTCAAAAATCACCTTCCCTAGATATTCATCCCTTGTTACCATGTCTTTATCTCTAACGAATATTTCAAGAATGGATGCTTGAATCTTGTCTTTTGAGAAAGCAAAGACATGGTTCCATAGAGGGTTTGTTCTCTTCTCAAAATGCTGTGTCTTACCTTTGTAATTCCCTAGTTTCACTTCTACGTATGGATCACAGCTTCCAGTCATAGGGTTTGGAGGCAAATCTCTTGCTTTGACAACTCGGACATAGAGATAATACATCTGTTCAACAAGATCATAGGTGCTTGTGACTCTGTCACTAGTAATCCATCCTCCCCCGCCTCGATGCCCTCCATGTGGCCATTTCTCCCCAAGGGTTGGTTTTGTGTCCTTGATTTTGTAGTCATCTAGCTTAGCAGGAGATGCCTGACTACCCATTGTCGAAGGTTGGATTATTATGCTGGGTGTAGAGAACAAAGGAAGCTAGTAAGAGCTGCAGATATAATGAGAAGTAATTTTCAAAAAAAAAAAATGCTGTTCAATGTTTGAAGTAATCTTCAATAGACATGTTGTTCCATGTTTGAAAAAGTGAAGATGAGGTCAATGGACTTACAAGTGTGATTGAATGGATACTTAAAGGCAGTCTCAATTTCTGCAACGCAAAGCTAGAATCTCTTCTAACGGGCTTTCTTTCACCTGCAGCCAAAATTTGATCATCTAAAAGTCAGTTGAATTTGAGTTTAATCAGTTCAAATGAAGAGTTGTATTCGAAGTCTAGAACTGCAAATGGTTTCCCGTGCAATTTTTAGCATTAGAATCAGCCTTTTCTTTTCCCTGCCAACTATGTGAAAACATGGCTCTTTAAGCTAAGACATCACCAGGTTTCTTGAAAAGGCCTTGCCTGTAAAGATGAAACTTTTTCTTCAGAATCAGATGGGGATGAAAAAGTAGAAGTTGTTTGAACTGTTTTGTGTTCAACTGCAGCAAGTACCAGTGTGTTGTTACCCCGGAATCATGCGGTTTTGGAAACTACGGGAGTTAACATAATGCTTTGACAGATAGCTTCACTTGGGAGCTCAACTGATAATCAATTATCTCATCAGTTTTTGCTTTACTTTTAGGCCTTGTGGAGAAGATGCTTGATTCTATATTCTCTGGGCCAGATTTCTCTTTTCAGCTTGGAAAGCATCTGCAATACCGCTTCTAATTGATTCTCCAGATTTATTTATTTAAATTTTGTGCATTTCAATTTCTACATGATCTTTCTTATTCCTAGTCCAAGTAGTCTGAGCAAATTGGGATGATGAGACTGAACAATGTTATCTTTCAAGTTATAGTCATAAGTGGTCATTGTGAACATCATGAATTATAATTTTTATCCTACTTACAACAACAACAACAACAACAACATTACCACATTACCTTAGAGGCTCCCGCCTACGACGGGGTATGGGAGGTCGGATGTACGTAACCATACCCACGTGTTAAAATCACACAGTGGTTGTTTTCTAATGACCCATAATGATGCGTCAAGCTATATGTCGATCAACTGCTAATTCACAATATAAGAAGCGCATCCAATTTAGTGAGTCATTTTGTTTTATTTCATCATATTCCAAAGTCAAAAAAGAGTGCGTCCTTGACTCCATTTGAAATGGAACTTCCCTACTTGAACCTAGAAATTCTGATTACAAATACAATCATTTAATACAATGTTATGTGTAGAGAATGGAATTTACCTACTCCCAGTTCCTGATTCTTGCAGTTAATTTTGGACTTGTTTAATCTTCTAGGAGAAAAGGGTCTAAAAGAGCAGAAAAAATTGAAGTTTGGAGAAGCATGGTCCAGAAAAGAAAGCAAAAGCATGCAGAAAAGAAATATGCCTTGTAAAGATGCTTTTTTCTTTTATCTTTTATTCTCCAATTCCTTTTCCCTTGTGAACTTATTCGCTCTACCACTTTGAATGGTTTGCGTAGTTGAAGCGAGTGGTAGATTCCCCATCAATCTTCTCCTCCTGCAAAATTTCTTTGTTCGGCACAGGCTAAGGAACCAAAAAGGTTGGCAGGAAAATGAAAAAGCTGAAAATGAGAAACCATTTATAATACTTATTCATGAGCTTTCCTCAATTCTATATATTAAAACTCTATGTAGAATGTTAAGTGTAATAGATGATAAGTTAATAGATCATAGATCATTTGGATATCAAATGTATGAAGCATTTTGCTCATTTGGCTGATTTTTCTTCAATTGTCTGTTTGACAACAAACAATGTAGCACGATTGGAAGGGGAAAAAGAAGACTTTCAGCCTGGTACATTAAAATTACCACGTTCGACATGTATGTTGTTCTTAATCCTAAAGTGAGGAGAATTTGATAGCTTGAGAGTTGAGACAAGCTAATAAGGAAACGCGGTTATAGTAACACTAGAAAATAACTGAAGATTGGGTTTGTTCCCTATAAATATTACAGCAAGGATTCAGTGTATATTGAGCAAGAACATCTGAAACTGCAAGTTTATCACATTCTTGATCTGGGCCTATTTCTTTCAGGAATCTGCAACGCATCATAATGGCCAAACCCATGATACAGGACGTTAATAGGTTTATCCTTGCCATATTCTTGTCCATATTCAGCAATTGCTATCAAACCACCAGAATCCTCATCCTGCATGTACACTGTGATTGGCATCCTGAAGTAGCAAGAAACATCAGCTCATGAATTGTAAAAAGTAACATAGGGCATAAAAGCACCATCATAAAATTAAAAGTGCACTAACAGCACCAAAAGTTGATCTTGAACGAAATCAATTTTAGCGATAACTATATTCTGAATACAAGCCTATGTAGAAGAGGTAGATAACAATTGGTAGAGGCTTAGAGGGCAGAAAACAGTGTAGAGAGCGACTTACTGCAAAACATGAGAAGCCATTAATAATTCAGGTTCACCTCCCCATACATGAGGTCTTCGCATTTGCTCAACGTATGTGTCAAAGTCTCCCTCGATAAACCTGACACCAGTTTCAGTAACATTAAAAACATGGCATAAAATGAAATGTCATCATGATGCCCCAAAATGCATGCTTGTCATCAAGATAATAAAGATGAAGAAGAAAACTTCAAAGACAGAGTATTAGTTGGCTAACCATTCTGTCTCCTTTCGCCTCTTAACAAACTCATCTGCCACCTAGAAGAATCAGTATATACAAATTACCAACCGTCAGCGGAATAGAGCAGATGCACTTTGTCATTTTCAGATTCAGAACACACACAACATCTTGGAATAACAGGTCAGCGTTGCAGCAAGTTGATATGCACAAGCTACTTCTGAGAGTCAAAAGTCACAATAGTATTTTACCTACAGAGCTTATTATAACCTAAAGTAATAATGATAAATCAGTCTGTTACTACTCTTTTGGGTGATCATTCATAATGTCCAGCTTGTTGCAGTACCAATCATTCAATGCCTTCTGAAAGCTACTAACTCCGAATCCTGATCATAGTATGGCACTATCTCTACAGATTAGATAAAACAAATGTTTCATTGCAATAATGAACATATGCTCCTAAGCAAATTTTTTTTTTTTTTTTTTGTAATTCCTAAGCAAATACTCAAATGAGGAAAAAGTTGGTGAATAAGAACTTTGGTTGCAAGGTCAAGATCTAGAAGTCACCTTTACCATCCGCCGTAAATCCAATATAAAGGCTTGACCCAATTAAAGATGATGGCTCGTCTTCAATTTGGTTAAAGATAAAACACACTTTAGGATTCCATACATCATATCAGACAGGAAAACATACTCTAGCTCGTAGTTCATCTGCAAGTTTTCTCTGCACATTTTCGTTCGGAGCAGGATTCCCTGCTCTCAAACAAGCTCCATGAGCAACAGAACGAAACAAGCACCTTCCATCTCCAGGGATCCCTGCATATTGTGGAATGAGTATCTTGACTCCCTACCTTGGACGTATACTTTTACAAACAAAATCTACTACTAAGAAGCAACCATAACAATTATCCTTTTAAGAATGATAGAAACCCGAGATACCTTAACACAGACGAATTTTCCAACCATTATGATTTGAAACCTCCTCAGAATAACATATCCCTTCTATTCCTCTTTTAAGATATGGACAAATAGTTAAATTAAAAGGAGCAATTTTAAGGGAAGGACAGAGCTCTCACCTGTTACAGAATATTCAGTGCAGACTTTCTTTCCATGTGAGTAGCTGGTAGCAGAAAGATCACCCTGATCTCCATTGTCCCCCTCTCCACCGGGTGCATCAGCATGCACTGATTCGAAACTCGAATAACAAAGCAACCCAAGCAATAACCAAGTTGGAGCTTTGCATTTCGACTGCTGAAGTCCATTCCCAATAGGACCAGAAAACCGTAGACTCATGTTATTGGATCCTGCTGATAAATCAAGGCACTTTTTGGAAGGTCCACATTTACTGCTTCTAAATGAAAAGGAGTTCCAGTTGTTCTTCCGCTTGGAATAATAAGAACCGAACCAGCGCCAATGAAACGTTTGACAGCCTACGAGAGAATGGTAAGAGTTTGCCCTTAGAGCAGGCATCAATGGCATACGCAATGGTGATTGAAAAAACAAATTGCGAATGCTCCTCTCCCTTGGGACTCTGGCACTGAAGCGTATCACATGCTTCACAAACACACTCATGGAGGAATAGGCCATAGCGTTGGCATCAGACAACCAGGAAAAGCGTTGGGAAGTATTGTATCAGGAGGAAAACCAAGTCCAATCTATCTTGTCCACTGAAAAACATTCAACTGTATGAGTTTTTACATATAGGTTAGGATATCACCTGTTGAAAGCTGGAACTGTATATGGCACCAAAAAAAATCTCCAAAACTGTACTGTATCTTCTTTAGCAATGTAAAAACATCTTACAGAAAACCGCAAGCTGCAAAATATCCATAGAGATCAATGAAGCATAAATTACTCGTCTGCAAAAGCTCGTAAATACGCATACATCTGTACGTATTCAAAAGGAACACACCTCTTATTTAAACAAATTCACTGCTTAAAGGGCATAAATTACAATATAGAGTTCTATTATGTGAGAGTATTTTATATACCATCAGGGTGATCGCATTCAGAAATACGACAAACTGGAGCATAAAACTAGGATTACAATATTTTTTACACCCCATATACTCAATTTACTTATGAAGTTAGATTCTTTCCAACGTAGACGACTGGAATTAAACAAGATTAATGGGGGAAAACAGTAAACTTCCATAACTTTCTACAATCAAAGGGAGAAAACAAACGACAAAAGCAGAAAACCAGAGAATTTGCAACAATAACGTACAGTCCCGAATATAAATTCGAAATTGAATAATGAAGATATATAAAATAACGAGACCTTTCAGAAGAACCCACCAAAAATCCAGTATCCAGCTAAAATTAGTTAAAATATAGACCAAACTTTAAGATGCGAAACCGGAACAGCAGTCAAATAAGTGTATATTTGATGAAAGGAATAAAACTATTTGGCAGTAAAAGAATAACTAAGGCAGAATCTTCGAGATTTTTCTATGACCCAAGAAATGGATAACTTGAACAAGTTCTACAGGGATTTTCTTTCTTGGCTACGGTGTTGGAGGCTGTTTATCGTAGTGGGGAAAAGCTAAGCAGGTTCTAGGTTCCAACGATGTCGTTTTATCCATCGAACAAAGGTAATTATTATTTTTTTCCTTTTAGATCAATTGAGTCTTTTTTCCTTTTTTTTTTTTTTTAAAGGCAATTGAAGACCTTTTACCGTGGAGTATTATTTAGTTTAAAGTGATAGGACGAATTACTTTCTTATATTGTGTTCAATATGGTTATTTCTCTGGTACGAAGATCGTAAAATATAATTTTTATTATTATTATTATCGTTTTCCTTCGTATTATTATTACTATTGTTTTTAGTGTTATTGTTAGTAACGAAGGATAAACTCAAGCCACACATAACACCTCCTCATTGGTTTATTAAACTGATTATTTTGGATTAATCATACTTCCAAAGAATGTCAACAAAGCATCGAACCTCGATTAGACGAATATTTTTTGGAGTTGCATAATAGACAGACTCCCATGATTGTTATCGCAGGTGTACAAAACATAATGAGCAAACATCTGGCTAAGTTCCTTCAAAAAAAAAAAAACATCTGGCTAAGACCTATGCACATAGCTCCATTAGTTGGACACATATTTATGAATAAAGCTACAACACACCAGGAAAACTTCGAGACAAACCTTAGAATACTTCCGTACATGGGAGACCATAGTCCAAACACCAAAAGTATATTATGACACAGTAAAACCTGCAGTCTTAGAAGACAAAAAGCGTCTAGGTGCTGTCATAAATGGTGGAATTCCTGTCTGACTATACCTATGTGGTCCCCTGTATACATGGCGCAATCTTGTGAAGCAAATATAACATTCACTTGATATGGGTCAATCTCCAGCTGTAACCCGAATCATTTCGTGTTTTCTAAGTTGGCCTCTCGTACTTTTTTATATATAGCACATTTCCATCAATAGGTAAAAAGATTTGAAACTAATTTCATACTCACGGACCAATGAAGTTCTTCGATGTCCGTCTACTTTTAAAACTCTTAACTGATTTAAGCATTACAGGGTTCTCTCGGAGTTAATCTACGGGGATCTCTAACTTTTATTTGTTTTGCATGATTGGTTCAATAAACAGGTTCATTCAAGCATACATCAAGTCTATTTTCACAACATATAGCTTCAAAGTTTATGTGTTCATACGTTTTAATCTAGTTATTTGAAGTGTCTAAATGTTTTCTTCCGTTAAACACACTATATTCTGTAAAGTCTATTACGAAAAATAAGCGGACTATGTATAGAAGCTGTATCCGGGTTTGTAAGTTAGAATTACAAAATTGAATGTGTGTTGCCTGCTGCGGTTTATCAAAAACAACAAAATTGAACACAATGAAATAAAACGAGTAATGATGTTAATAATTAAGATAGAATCACATAGTATGAGCAGACAATTAACTATTTACCTGATCATGTTTTGTCCATTAAAAATTTCTTTGATAGGATAATGAGGACTATTCTTTTAGAAACATGACATCCACATAAATAAGCTGAGATCCAGAGGTATCTCAATACTCTTTAACTTTCTCTTTTTCTAATTTTTTTTCTCCATGGAACATAGAACTTCAAGATAACTCATTTATGTCTCCTGCCATCAAATAGATACATATTAAACCAGATTTTTCTAGCAACTTTAAATACACTGGTCCTCGCTTATGTCTCAGGTTAAATGGTACTACTCTTCTCTTGCTCTTGTTGCTTTACCTCCTTTTTAATGGTTGGGATCTCCTCACCCCAACTTTCCTCACCCTTTATGACCACGCGACACGTGGCAGCAAGAGGGGGTGATGAGGCTAGATGAGGGTGATCATTATCTAGCCTCACCACCCTCTTTTGCTGCCACGTGTCGCGCGGTCACGCGTCACCGCACTCCATTGCGATGAGGTGATCCTATCTCCTTTTTAAATACTCAGGATTGAAGTCGAAAATGTTTAAACAAATGAAACTTCTTGGAAGTATGATAATACCTCTCAATAGAGCGTACCCCCAGGAAAGAATTGTCTGGAGGGTCTTTACCTAACGTACTTACAAAATAATAACAAAGTGTTACTAAAAGATTAGCTAACATATTAATAGTAGTTGAACTTTTTTCCCTAAAAATTAGATCCAATGCCGTAGTTTTATTAGGTATTTTTGTTGGTACATAGTCTAAATAGACAAAGAATAACTTTTAGCATTCTCATTACATAATATTTAAATCATTAAATTAACACTTGCTTAATTTCGTTTAATATTATAAGTTGATGATCAACCATATACTCCATTATTTTTTTAATACCCAAGATACATCCACTTGATAAAAGACAGTGACTATATACTAAGGCTTTGTGCTTGTACATGATCCAGAGAATGGTCGAATCGGTTCGCGATTTGATATACACTAATTCACCATTTTTTTTGTGTAAAAATTTACTACAAAACTCGAATTCGTGATCTTAAAATCACAAATTAACATTTGCTAAAAGACATGCCCGATGAACTTGATAATTTAACGATATTGTAGTCTTTGCTACTGAATAAAAAACTCCGCGGAGGAAGGATATATATATCATATGTATTCTATGTATCATGTATGTGCGAGTGCGAGACCTTCCTCTTTGTTCCTCTTTTTGTTTCCCTCACTATTTCCACTCTGTTCGGTTAGAAATCTTGGAATCTCAAACCCTACTTCCTTGAGAGGTCCGTGTTATCTAGCAGAAGTACATCAACAACCCCAGACAAGAATCCTTAATGTGCCGTAACTCTTCAAAACCCACCAAAGCTATACGTTTGGCTTTAATTTGACAAACAAAGAAGTAAACTTTCGAATAAACAATGGCGTGGGAACCCTTTTTCTGGTTATTTATCTTCGTTATGAACATGGCTCTCACGGCTCTCATTCTCTATCAGGTTAGCTGGTTTTCAAATTTTTTTTTTGTTTTTTTGAAGTCCTTAAGAAACTGATGGGTGAGCTTTTTTTTAAAAAAAAATTAACAAAGAGGGACAGCGATAGGTAGGCTGATTGCGATCCATTGTTGTTAAATTGGCGTCTTTTTAATTTTTTAAGCAAGAAACTTACTTCCAACTTAGGAAAATCCTTCGTCATACTTTGCTGATTAATTATGCATCCGGATTACATTATTAGCTAATGGATGATAGAGAAATAGATGACTCTGAAAGTGTAATTAATCTGCTTTTTATTGATAATAGGAAACTCAAAGCATGCTTCTTTTGTATTGTTAATTGGTTTCTTCAAGTGAAATTTACGGCTGTGCAATATTTTTAAAGCGAAGAAGAGGGGCAAGAAGTAAATTTATGAATGGCAATGCATTGTTGCTAAAGTTTTTGTCTGGTTTTTATGAATCGAGGAAGAAGCTCACTTTTGCTGAGAAAAATCCGTAGTTTATATAATTTTCTGATTGATCAAATATATGGGAACTTACAGACGAAATAGACAATAGATAACGTGTCTTGAAACTGTAGTTACATATGTGTGTTTATACTCCACCCATGTACAGATATTAGTGAAATAATTTCACTTAATACGCACACCATGAAGTTCGTCCATAAGGTGTACGGTAAAGTAGTGCCTTAATTAGGGTGTTACATAGCAATCCACTTCCATGTTGTAAGGGACTTGAAGCATTTGAAATGTAGGTCGTGAGCAGTAGTTCTTAGATTGTTCCTACATCAGTGCTGTTGTTAAATAGATAATGAAACACTTTCTGTTTTCATTTGCTGTTATGTTCATCGGCATTTCTGGCTAGCTAAATTCCTTTTCCGAATGGTGCTTCTACAGATTGTTTCATTATCAGATTTGGAAGATGACTACCTAAATCCATATGATTCATCAGCTCGTATCAACAGGGTGGTTATTCCAGAGTTCTTATTGCATGGTACACTAAGTGTCCTGTTTCTCTTGACGGGGAATTGGCTTTTCTTCCTGGTTACCCTTTATCCATCTTATTTCAACATGAAGAGGTGAGTTCTTCATAGTGAAGATGCGATTGATACTATTTCATTTCTAAAATGCGTGTCTACTGCATGCTTTTTGCAAAGCTTTATTTAGATTGTTGCACATTAATAATCCAGAATGTAAGATATTTGCCATCTGGTTTGAGTTTATTGCTTAGAAGGTGTTTTAGTTCTTTCTGCTTATGTATGTACAATGCTTCATTTTTTTCAGATTCCTTGACCGACAACATCTCATCGATGTGACGGAAGTGTTCAGATTTTCAAGTGCTGAGAAAAAAATTCGGATATTCAAGCTCGCTTTCTATTTATTTCTATTCATATTTGTCTTAATCAGGTTTGCTCCCAGCCTCTTACTTCCGTTTCCTCAAGAATTAGATGATACAGGGCAGCACTAATAGAAGTGAATTTCTGTTTGGTTTTAGAGCTTTTGCTGCAGGGACTCTTTCCATTGTGCTATCTGTCTTGCATAGCAGTCATGGAGGATCAGATGTCTATATTCTTGAATCTTAGGATGCTAGTGTTTCATTTTTCAGGTCTATGTGTTTTTGTTTTACTTGAGGTATGTGGAGATGTATACTGAAGTTACCAACTCAGACCATTCTTTTGTTTTTGCTTTTGTTGGTAGTTTGCAATGTCCTTATAAATGATAACTTGCAATATTGCATGTTGATTAGCTGCTGCTACATGATGATAATATTGATTTTAATACATGTTCTACTCAAGTTGTGGTGGATTTCCCTTTTCGATTTCTAAAAACAAAGTGAACTTTGTATTCTTTTAGGCCATACGTTAGCATGACTAGGATACATTTTCTGTATGGTCAATACAGTAAGAAGTATTTAAGACCAGTATATTTGGTCTAGGGCTGACATTGATACTTTTTGGTGATTTATTAATGTTCGTTGTCCTGTTCATAAATCAGCACTCTACAAAATCACTTGGAAAAATCACGGTCATTTCCTAAAAGCTGAAGAAGGATGACTTGTACGGAGAAAGAGTAGAACCTTCATTGTTTTAATTGGAATTTGATGCTCGAGAAATGATTAAGCGTAAGAGGTGGCCAATGATATCTGGGGGAATTCGTGTGCAACCATGGTCTCACCTAATATGAATGCAATTCAATATAAAAGATCATAAGGATATCATTGCTTAGAACAACATTGCTTAGAACAAAAGGTTATGGCCTGTCATTCCACTTGAGTGCTTATCTTTCTGTGACCAACCCACTGCACTAGAATTTACATCCTTTCATGATATTCAAGCCAAAGCTGATAATGTTGGCAGCAGCATTATGTTAACATAGTAGATCATGCATCTCTAATGTGTAGAAAGAATTAGTTGAAAATATGTTCTTCAGCTAGTTCGATACGCTGTCAGCAGTTGGACAATTCAGGTAGAAGATAAATCCACTAGTAGTATTGTTGTTCCTTTGACAGGTATTGTTATTACCGAGTTTTTCTAATGTGTCGTCTGGTAACAAAAAGCTTTGTCGACGTTGCTACAGTTTCCATCTGACGGCTCTTTGCTCTCCCGGCACCCTCACCCAAAAGAAAAAAGAAACCAAAAAGAAAAAAGATGGGAACTGTGTCTTGGTTGGACATCTGTATTTGTTGTATCTGACAGGGATTAAACTTGCAGGCTGGTCGTTGCTTTTGTGAATGCTGTAGCAGATGAAGATGATAGGATCCATGTATATGGTTTATCTTGAGTTTCTAGCGGATGTGCCTTAGCATTAACACCAGATATAGCTTCCAGAGACTACGCTGAACCAGCTAATATTCGTTTGGGGTAGTTGATTTCATAAGATTGATGAAGAACTTAGTAGCAACATTTGATTCAAGGCATCAACTGTCAAGAAAACAGACGGTTGTAACAACAGTAAATATTTATGGCCCTCACCTTCTTACCCTCTTGGTCCCAGGGTTTTAGTTTTCTGTCCTCTTGTAATTTTATGGCTTCATATTGTCAATTTGGTAGGTGAAGAACTGAGAATCTTGTCAATTTTTTTTTTCCATGGCTATTTGAAATCTAAACACATATTTGAAAGCTTATTTTTCTGCAGGAGAATTGTTGCATTGAGGTCATAGGCTCTAAGCTCCTGAGTCTTATAGAAATAGTACTTCTTTTACCTGTTTACATTAGGCTCTACATTTTGTGTAACTGAAAATTTTTGAGATGCAAATTTGTTGATTTACTTCAAGCCTATATTATTATGTATATAATGCCCATGTAATGGAAACTACATATTTGTGTTTACTGAATTCCCTCACTAAAACACTATCACATCATATCCCTATTATTGTGTCATTTATGTAGATACATATAGAGTCGGAGGTTTTATTGGAAGCAAACTCTCTTTCCTTTAGGATAGAGGTATTGTTTGCATGACGCTCACTCTCCCCAGATCATAACGATAACTTTTGCTGCCGTTGGCATATACTGGGTATGAATGATTGATATAATGCCCTTGTAAACTAAATTTTAATACAAGAAGCATCTATTCGGCCACTTCCTCTTTTTCTTCTCCATTATACATGTAGGAAGAATTTATCTATTTTAGAGTACCTTCAATCAAGGGAGTACAAATATGGGGTATTTTATGTGATAAGGTGATGATTCATAACACCACATACCTTCTACAGTAGGAAAACACAATACATGCAAAATAGAAACAAAAAGGAAGCCATGATCATCAGTCTAATAGAGGACATGTTGATGATGTGTCAACTGTATCGAGTTGTGATACCTAGCATTTTCTGGGAGGATGAGACCCGTGTTTGTATTTTCATAGTATTGAAATATAACTTGAATTTGTGGTATTAGGGTTTTGCCTATTTCATATTTGAACTGTGGCGTGAGCAGGTGCAGCAAGGATTGCCATCAATAACTTGTCTTGGAGTTGATAGACCTTTTATGCAGGAAAAAAAACAAGATTACAGTTCACCTCATATTATTTTAGAGTTTGTCTAGCAATCAGATTGCGTTTCTTAAATTTAACAAGTTGGATGAAAGTTTCACTTTAGTTCGTATTAAATATTTTTATATGTTTTTGTATATTATTACGTGTATAAGTCTTCGTTTACCATAAAACACTTCAACACAATACAAAATAGTAGGTAAAACAAATAAAAAAACTAAAAAGAGATAGAAAACACACATGTAATAAAAATACGGAATCACATCAAGGGGCAGTTGTATTTGATTGAACATTTAATTGTTTGCATACACATTTCTAGGAATGTCCCTTGGAAATGTATCTTCCTCAACAGGAGACAAAGAAAGCTCCACTTGTATATGTTGACTGCCACATCCCTGAGTGCAGTGAGAAGAACAGAAGATGGAGATGCGCATAAGGAGAATTTCCCATGGGGAGGATCATCTACGATACGGATAACGTTTGAAGTTGAAGTATAGATGCAGTATTCCTCGTTCAAACGTGCACTTGAACCCCTTCTTGTGTGAATACTCCCATTCTTTGTTGACAATACGGAATGCCTATTCATCGCAGAGCAAAAGAGTGGGTTTGTTTTGGAAGTAATTTCATCAATAGAGAAGTTGATGAATAATTCACAAACATTTGGGCAAAGGGAAAACACTTACTATGTCCTCATACGGAGGCCCAGCATGGAACCTTATAATGCAGGTTTCTGCACTATCGCCGTCGTTCCCAATAGTATATGTGGGAGCCTTCGATTTGTCGACAAGATCAGGGTAGAAAATGTTGAACTTATAGCCCCGTACAATTTTGGGAGGTGGATTGTCATGGTCATAGTGAGTTTGATTGTACTTGTTCCACTCGTAACCAGTGTGAACCCTATTGAAATATTTTGGGTTCCTCGGTCGGTATTTATCGTGCCACCAATACACCTACATTCATGAGGCAAAACAGTTAAAAACTAAAACACTTACAAAACTACCAGAAGGAGATCACCTCCAACTAAATAAACACCTGTGAATCAAGGTTGATTTCGTCATGTGTTCCAAACACTGCATCTCCCTCTTCCAAGTCTCCCATAGCTTTCAAAGCCTTCTTCTCAAAGTTATCGTCAGAAGGGAGGGGTTTTGCAGCCATCTCCTGTAGACGCCTCTCTTCCAGGACAGCTGTACGCTTCCTTTCCTGAAAAAAATTTGTGATCGGTATTATTGATGTGCACATTAAGCAATGCTTTTTGAGAAACATTAATAGACTTGTCCGAACTGTTCTATATATCCACTCAAGAGAAGAAGAAAAGAGAAACTGTTCCATGCATAGAAAAAGGGAAAGCATATGTTCACTTACCAATATAGCCCGGTCCTCTTCCGGGTCACTTGCATCTTCATTGTCATCGCCATGAAACAATTCTGGAGAATATGATCCAGCCAATTCATCATCCTCCGGATGTATTCTTGCAAGGCAGGTTCAGGGGAGAAAATCTGGGATCTACAAGAAGGGGGGGGGGGGGGGGGGGATGTCAAATCACTAATCGTGGATCAATTCTGGAAACACAAAACTAGATGTTGCATTTCTGTACCTTGTCTATTAGGAACCAAATAGTTCATGTCAGGCTCTTCACTTTGTTCCTTCTCCTGAAATTCCTGTGGCTCCTCAAGACGCTGCAAATGCTTGCGCAACATTTTGGAATGGATTTCCTTCAAACAAACCTGCAAGATCAAACATTCTTCTTAGACCAATGAAACACTTAGACCAATGACCACAAACATAAGGTTGTGAAGCTATTTAACAAAATCTACCTTGGCCTTGAAGATGTGCAGGCGCTTAAGAAGAGCTTCCCAATATTCAACCACCTTAGCATCGCCTGAACGCATCTTTGACTCGATTTTAGATTGTATTTGCGCCAATTCACTAAAACTTTTCCCATTCAGGTATCTCTTGACATCCGCTTCAATGCTAGAATGCATTCCACCTTCTTCAGCAAGCAACTCGGGGTAATGGCTCTCCACGAACCTGGGCTCGATCCAGCGCAACCTTTTTCCTAACTTCAGCTAGTTCCCATTCACAAACCAACAGAAGTGCCTGCACGATTTTGTACATACCACCATTTGAACTAAAGTTCTTTTCTCGAAACAGCTCTACGAAAGAAGTATTATCAGTATTCAGAAAATGCACAATAAACAAAAAGGGAAGAGGAACCAAAAATCTTGAACAATCAACACAATTTTTCACTGTTTTAGAAGAGAGGCTTCTGCAGGAGATGGCTGCAAAACCCCTCCCTTCTGACGAAATTACAAAAGCCAGAAGACCATAAATAAATTACCTAAAAGCAAGACTATCACAGGTACAGACACGCACAACTACAACCTGGATTCATAACTTAAACTCCACTAGTTACTCATCCAAGTAGTCATGTTAATCTGGCAGAAAATTGGGGTATTAATAGGTGGCAGCATCACATCACTAGCCAAGTGCAACTAGCTCTTAAGAATTTTACTTTTCAGTTGCAAATTAATCCATCTAATAAAAGCTACTCCAATTTACTAAACAGCAAAAGAAAATAGTACCTCCCAGTACTGTATATGAGTTGGTGTTGCCCTATCTAGGTCGAGATGCAATTTAATGTCTTCATGAAGCTCTTCCATCTCTTTTGCAGTCAGACCCTGCAGTACATGTACAATTATGAGTAACATCCTTAAAAGTATATCCACCAGATAGGAACACAAGCAAACTTCACCACCAGGGGTTGAAGCAAAATACCCGCATTCAACTTGAGTCACCAACTATATCCCCCTCCCCAACATTGGTCAGGTTACTCTCTTGACTTCCTAACATAAAACTTTTCCGCCAGCGTGATGTGCGTTTTACAAGGCGTACATACAATCCTTTACAACAAAACAAGTCTGGAGCGTAATCAATTCAACATTTTCTGCAAAACTGTTCCTTTTTTATTTTAATCAATCAGCAAAACAAAAAGGGAATGTAAATTGGCACATAACAGAATAATTATTCCAACTTGCACAATATTTACCTTGAATACCATATAAGGCTCATTAATCTCTATGTCCAAATCATCCGAAGGATCTAGATGTTTGGTTAGTACATCAATTGGCTTAGTACGGCCTTCGCGCAATCGGATTTCTGACCTAACCTTGCTTTCCTCAAAATGAAACTGCAAATGAAGCAAGTTACCTCGTCATAAAATTGCATGAGATTAGACATACACTGATGACGTTATTAATCGAAGAGGAAAATATTTTTTGAAAAATAAAAGTCTTGGGACTGACCTCCTCTTCTTTCTTTTCCCAGTCTTGGAACTCAGCTCGAGCATATTCCCTAGCTAACAATGCCCGAGAGAAGTGAAGGATATGTCAAAACAACAACAACAACAACAACAACAAGAAATATCAGCGGGAAACTAAAAACACTCCAAAAGAAGTTAAAATTGAAATCTAAACTGCAAATAAAATTTAAGGGAAAAAATTTGAGGGGGAAAAAACTAGAAAATGGCAAAAGAAATTACCATTTCTTCTTCATGCTGTGCTTTCTCAATGGCTCTTTCCTCCCTTCTTTTTTTCACCTTTTCAATCTCTGCCTAAAGTGAATTGTGAGTAATAAAGTGATAAAAGACCTAATATCATCTCAGTAAACATATGGAACCAATACCAGATCAATGACCAAAACCATTAATGCATAAACCAAAAGTTTAAGACCTAAACGATGCGCATGCAACCACACTTTTCAACTCTTACATTTTAATTATTCTTGTCCAAAAATAATAATAATAGATGTGCACTCGACAGTGGCCTTAGTGGTCTTTCAAATTCATTAGGTTCTTTGAACGGATACTTGAAGGAGGACAAACATCCAGAAAACCAGAACCAGAACAAAGAGGAGAGAGGTCAACTCCTGCTGTCTATTAATTGTCTAGCTTAGCAATCTAGCATCGAGTTCATGTTTTCTTATTTTCAAGCACCCAGAACCAATCATTTAGGAGTAAGTTTCTATTGCGGTCTGGAACCAAATGGTTAGCTTAAACTAGAATACAGTGTTTAAAGTATCCAGTATTTCCAAATATAGAACTCCTAAGAAACCACAATATGAGATCCAGCTTTTCGTGCATTACATAATTGCAGAAGCATAGTCGTAGGTGCTACCTACCATTCTCTCTCTGCCTCCTCTTCTCGGCCTTCAAGGAATATGCATCGAGAGGCACCCCTTGGGTTATATCACGCTCAATCTTCTTTCTCCATACGAATCTTTAAGCCACAGATTTCATGTAGCGCCCCGGCCCGGACAGCGGACCCGAACCGGTGCACCCGTCGTAGCCTACTGAGAGGACTACAAGACGTCTCATCTCTCGAATACACGTCATCAATGACGTAAGAGAGTAAGCACGGAAACATGCGTAAAACAAAATCTAAATCAATCCAATCTGTATTCCTAGAAACATAAGAAATCTAAATTGTTTATGGACGCAGCCATCTAAATCCTCAAATGAACGATAGAAAACTGAAATACTTAGAAACAGTCTAGACAATCCCCAATATGAACTCTAAGCATCCCATTCGGCCCACTCTCCGTCGTCCTCTATGAAAATCATATCATATTCTGGCTCATCTGCAAAACAACAGGGTAGAACCCTTAGCGAAAAACGCTAGCAAGTAACCCGCTTATAAGACATACGGAATCGACGCATGGCAAGACATGAGTAATACTTATATCAAGAGATAATGGGGCACATGTCTTGTATAGTTCAAAGATCATAAGTTACTAGCATAACAGAACAAGAACAGTAATTCATAAGCAATCAACAGTTCAATAACAATCCAAATCAACCATACTGGAACGACTCACGTGATGCATGACAGTTCAAAACATGCACTACACTACACAACCCAAATGCTTATGCTTCTTTTCAAAAACAGTGCAATGCATGTCATAATGTCCGGTCACATAACTTTATACTCTGTGATGGGCCACAGCTTGTCTTTATACCCTGTGACGCACCACAGCTTAACTTTATACCCCGTAATGTTCCACAGCTTGTCTTTATACCCTGTGTCACATTACAGCTCACTTTATACCCTGTGATGGTTACGGCTTGTCTTTATACCCTGTAACGCATCACAACTCATTTCGCAAACTTTATACCCTGTGTCGAGGCACAGCTCTTGTCAAATCATAATGCAAATGCAAGTGTCATGATGCAAAATGCACAACTTCTCATCATTCAATCACATTCTTCAATCATAGACTTCAAGCACATTCTCACTTTCAAACGTGTTAACACATGTTCAGACCTACCTCACATAGACGTTCATACTAAGGATACGAGAGATGAAGTAAACTCTCTTCACACGTTCCATTTGAACACTAACAAAGCCTCAAGCGTTCATTCTTAACCCCTTAGATCGTTCACGTTGAAGTCCGATTCAAATACCCTACGAAGTACTCACCGTTGATTCATCATCCTAAGTCGTGTTCTCAAGACTAATACTAACCTCAATCAGGTCCTAAGAAGTAACTAAGGTCACCCAAAGGATCCCCTAACTTCCCTCTTTCTTCCTTTATTTTTCCACAAAACAGATGGACGTCAGCCCCTGACGTTGATCGATCCACGTCCATCTGAGGCACATCGATCTCCCACTCAGTCTACATCGATCGATCGATGTCCATCAGGATACATCGATCTCTCACTCAACTATACATCGATCGATCCACATACAACTGTAGCACATCAGTCTCTCCCTCTGCTATACATCGATCGATCGATGTACATCAGCCTCTGACATCGATCGATCGATGTCAGCGTTTTCCAGCATTCTCATTCTACGATTTCTGCAGAAACCGCAGATCTAACCCCAATCGAGTTCCAACTTCCTTCCAACCATTCCAAACATAATCCTCACTATCAATCTAAACTTAATTCACCAACACAAAACCTTTGGATTGGATTGAAGATCTTGAAGAATCTTCAGCTAGGGTTGCAAGAGATGGAGAAGTCGCCTAAGGAGAGGAGGAGAGGAATGCGTCGATCCTTTTCTGTCAGTTTGATATGGAAAAGGGTGAAATTTGAGTTTCTAAATTATATCCTATTATCTCATTTATCTTAAATGATTAAAATTTAATATTTAATTCTAAATTAAATACTAATTAATTTATTTAATCTCTCAATAAATACCAATAAATCTAAACTTTAATTCTTAATTCATTACCATTAATTGCCATTAATCTCATTTAATTTCCTTTTATCATTTAATTGCGGGGCATAACATTCTAACTTGTCACGCATCCGCTGCAAAACCAACTCATGAATAGCAAGGATATGAAAAAAAGAAAAAAAAATCAGTCAACAATTCCTACGACTACCATGCTACAGCTCAAGAGTTCCCGCCAACAGAAAATTAGGGCATATATTCTCCACGAAAATTAAAAAACTTGAGGTGCCACTATCCACCCAAAATCCCACGTCAACATCCAAAAAACTTGATAATCCACATACCTCTCGTTGAGATTAGAATCCCCAAACGGATTGGAATCATTCTCATATCCAGAAATATTCTGCGACTTCAGCTTCTTAGCAACTTTCTCTGCCTAAAAATGTTCATATTGGGTGAAATTAGCATCAATTACGACAAAATAAAACAGCACACAACACTGTTGGAACTTAAGGAGTGAATGGTAATTTGGTTAAACGAGTTTGAGTCGGATAAAAATTGAGTGGGCCTGATCAATCCGGCTCGATTATTATCCTGGAGCTTCTAGAACCAAATGACCACTCAACGTGGCCAAATCATGTCTTGAAGACATGGAAAGTGGTGGATTTAAGGATTGAAGAAGTGGGAAGTTATTCTGCAGTTGGATGGCTGCACCAAATTTTTTTTTTCCCGCGTTCTCCACATCTATAAAAGGCTGTAAGCTTTCAGATAAGTGACAAGAAAATTAACATCTGAAAAGCCTACTAAAGTCTCTCTTCCTCCTCAAAGTGTTCATCTTCTCTTCTTCTTGTTAAAAGTTTGTTTCTTCACGTGCTTTGAAGAAAACGATTGTTCACCATTGTATCCTGGAAACGATTGCTTAATTAATCTCTAAGCACACCGGGAGAGAGCAAATTCGTTTAAGGAAAGCATCCTTGTGCCTTGGTGTTTATAGTGCTGGTTCTCTAAATTTGACATTGTTTGTCTAACATTCTTAAACGAATTTCTGCTCTTAATTATCATGTCAAATTCACCTTTCACTGAGAGCAACCCCACCCAGGAGATTTCTTCTGATGCTCCTACTAAGGATACTACTCCCATTGTAGTTGACGGAATTGGGACTTTTATACCCACTCCTCCATCGGCAAAGGTTACACCTGCGGTGGCATCAACCTTCAACTTTGCAGCTCCTGTAACCACGATACCAGCAAGTCAATTGGAGAGACCGGAGAAGTTCAACGGAAAGGCTGGCACGTTCCGACGATGGCAGCAAAAGATGCTCTTTTATCTTACCACCCTGAATCTGCCAAGGCTGCTAACAGAAGAACCACCGAAGATTCAACAAGGTCAGTATGATCCTAATGTTTTGACTGCAATTGATACATGGAAGAATGCCGATTACCTATGTCGTAACTACATCTTAAACAACATCCATGATTCTCTGTATGGAGTTTACATAAGGTGTGGTTCGGCTAAGGAAATCTGGGAGTCTTTGGACCGAAAGTATAGAACTGAGGATGCCGGCACAAAGAAATTTGTAGCTGGTCGATTCTTAGACTATAAGATGACGGATTCCAAGACAGTGGAGAGTCAAGTCCAAGAGTATCAGTTACTCTTGAATGATCTCCTGAACGAAGGGATGATTCTGAATGAGACATTCCAAGTGGCGGCTCTCATTGAGAAGTTGCCTCCAAGCTGGAATGATTTCAAAAGTTATCTCAAACATAAGAACAAGGAGATGTCCTTGGAAAGTGTGATTGTTCGTCTTCACATCGAGGAGGGCAATCGTGTGAATCGTTTGGCGGGCAGCGAGGCCAAGGTAAATGTGGTTGAGCAAGCCAAGAGCAAGGGCTCTCGTGGCAATGCCAACACTCCTAACAAGGGAAAAGGAAAGCTTGGGACACAGGGTGGTGTCACAAAGCCAAAGCACAAGTTTAAAGGCAAGTGCTTCAATTGCGGTAAGAACGGACACAAATCTGCGGAGTGTCGTCTACCAAAGAAAGAGGCTAACTTGATTAGCCAAGTGACTAATGAGGTTGAAGATTTGAACCTCGTGGCTGTCGTGACAGAACTGATGATGGTTGAGTCTAATCCGAATGATTGGTGGATAGATACAGGTGCCTCTCGACACATTTGCACAAACAGGTCATTCTTTTCATCCTTCGAGAAAGTTGAAGGAGAAAAGGTCTATATGGGGAACCTTGCTTCATCCAATGTTGAAGGTAAAGGCAAAGTCCTGCTGAAAATGTCATCAGGCAAGATTCTGACGTTGAAGGATGTTTTATACGTGCCAGACATCCGCAAGAATCTAATTTCTGGTTTTCTTTTGCAAAAGAATGGTTTTCGTATTGTAATTGAATCTAATAGTGTTGTATTGTCAAAGTTGGGAACTTTTGTGGGAAAGGGGTATGCTGCGGGTAGTATGTTAAAGTTGAATGTTATGTGTGTTGGTTCGAATGATAATGCAAGCACTTCTTCCGTTTACTTATTGGACTCATTTACTTTATGGCACGAACGACTTGGACATGTAAATGTTAAAACAATAAGCAAACTAATGAATCTAGCGCATATACCCAAAGTTCCAATTGCTTCAATACGAAAATGCGGAACATGCGTCGAATCAAAATTAACAAGGTCATCTTTCCACACAGTGGAAAAGAAGACGGAACCGCTAGAATTAATTCATAGCGATGTATGTGATTTGAAAATGGTTCAAACACGTGGTGGTAATAAGTATTTTGTTACCTTCATAGACGATAGCACTAAGTATGGCTATGTCTACTTGCTTAAAAGCAAGGATGAGGCTTTAGATAAATTTGTTCTTTACAAAGCCGAAGTTGAAAATCAACTTGGAAAGAAAATCAAAAGATTGAGAAGTGATAGAGGTGGAGAGTACGAAGCACCAATTGGTAGCTATTGTGCTCAACATGGGATCATTCACGAAATGACGGCACCCTACTCTCCTTAATCAAATGGAGTTGCCGAACGCAAGAATCGCACGTTAAAAGAAATGATGAATGCGATGTTGCTAAGTTCGGGACTGCCATCGAACATGTGGGGAGAAGCTATATTGACGAGCAATTACCTTTTAAATAAGGTACCCCGAAAAGATAAGAAGAAAACTCCTTATGAATTATGGAAAGGCAAAAAGCCATCCTACGCACATTTGCGAGTGTGGGGGTGTCTTGCTAAGGTGGTTGTGCCATTACCTAAAGTGGTGAAAATAGGTCCAAAAACGGTGGACTGTATATTCATTGGGTATGCGCACAACAGCACCGCGTATCGGTTCTTGGTGTATGAATCCAAGATAGGAGACATACATAATAATACGATTATGGAATCAAGGAATGCATCGTTCTTTGAAGATGTATTTCCTTGGAAAAATCGGAATTTAGCTGAAATTGGGTTTTGGAAAACGTCAAACGCTCAAGTGGAGCGATCGATGTCCGACGAAAAGTCTCAGGACCACGTCATACGCTCACGTGGAGCTATCGATGTAGGTCAGGAACCACGTCAAACGCCCACGTCGAACGATCAACGTAGTCCAGAGGTCCCCAATCTGAATTCTGAAGGACTCAACACTTATAAACGTATAAGTGATGAACCTGAACGCTCGCACCCGGTTGGAGAACTGAGGCGAAGCAAACGGAAAAGGATTCAAAGGTCATTTGGAGATGACTTTGAAGCCCTCTTGTTGGATAAAGAACCATCAACCTACGATGAGGCGATGAGTTCATCGGAAGCTTCTATGTGGAAAGAAGCCGTTAAGAGTGAAATTGATTCTATTTTGCAGAATCATACGTGGGAGATAGTTGATCTTCCAACCGGATGTAAACCTTTAGGGTCCAAATGGATCTTCAAAAGGAAGATGAGACCAGATGGGTCCATCGAGAAGTATAAAGCCAGGCTTGTGATCAAAGGATACAAGCAACGCGAGGGCTTTGATTACTTTGACACGTATTCTCCGGTAACGAGGATAAATTCCATAAGAGTGATACTTGCTATTGCAGCTTTAAGGAATTTGGAAGTACACCAAATGGATGTCAAAACAGCTTTTCTAAATGGAGACTTGGATGAAGAGATCTATATGGATCAACCTGAGGGTTTTCGAGATCCTAATTCTGGAAATAAAGTGTGTAAACTAGTGAAATCTTTGTATGGATTAAAACAAGCACCTAAGAAATGGCATGAAAAGTTTGATCATACAATGATAGCTAGTGGGTTTCAAATCAATGAGTGTGATAAATGCGTCTATGTAAAAGAAACTGAAAATGGATATGTTATCTTGTGCTTGTATGTGGATGACATTCTCATTGTAGGTAGCAATGACAAGTTGGTCAATTCTACCAAAGATATGTTAAACGCAAAGTTTGACATGAAGGACATGGGTCTGGCAGATGTGATTTTGGGTATCAAAATCATACGAACATCAGATGGATTGGTTCTAAGTCAGAGTCATTACATAGACAAGATTCTGGAAAGATTTAACAAGGATGATTCTAGTATAGCTAGAACACCTTTGGACAGAAGTGTCCACTTGTCCAAGAATCGAGGAACCGGAATAGCTCAAGTGGAGTATTCACGGGTCATTGGAAGTGTCATGTATTTGATGAGCTGTACTAGACCAGATATTGCTTACACGATAAGCAAGTTGAGTTCATATACGAGTAATCCAAGTATGGAACATTGGAAGGCCTTAACGAGGGTACTGAGGTATCTAAGGTATACTCGTGATTATGGACTGCACTACTCGAGATATCCGGCTGTGTTAGAAGGATACTCTGATGCGAGCTGGATATCCGATGTAACTGATTCGAACGGCACTAGCGGCTATGTGTTTACAATGGCTGGAGGTGCTGTATCATGGAAATCCTCAAAACAAACGGTCATCTCACGATCCACGATGGAAGCTGAATTCATTGCGTTGGATAAGTGTGGTGAAGAAGCAGAATGGTTACGCCATTTTGTGGAGGATATTCCTAAGTGGGAAGTGCCTGTGCCGCCAATTAGAATATATTGCGATAGTCAATCGGCTATAGGAAGAGCACAGAGTGCTTTGTATAATGGTAAGTCTAGACACATACGTCGACGACATAATACCATTAGGGAAATGCTCTCAACTGGTGTGATTTCTCTTGAATATGTAAAGTCATCTGAAAATCTTGCGGATCCGCTAACCAAAGGGTTAAACAAAGAAACAGTTGAGAGGTTAAGGGCAGGAATGGGGCTAAAGCCTATGAAATAAAAGTCTTGCGAAGGAAAACCCAACCTAATTGACTGGAGATCCCAAGATGTAGGTTCAAAAGGACAACCTAATCGTCGGACTTGTGGGTCACTGTGAGGGTAACCCCAACCCATTCCTGTATTGAAACAGTGATGTGGAAAAGGTTGGCAATTGAGTTGCCTTAATGACTCTTAATAGGACAGCTAACAACTGCACCGTGTACTTAAGAGGTCACCTATGTGAGAGAGAAGTGGAGCCGCTTCTTGTGAGATTCGAAAGGCTTGATTCTCTAAAAACTCTCGCAGAACCAGGACGTGTCCATGGCCATACCGGGAAAAAAACAAAAAACATGAGAACAAGGAAAATTGGGAGATTCTTGTGTAGTGTATATTGCGATTTTACGATGGAAAGCAGACCAGTTCAAAGACATCGCGTCTACTGCGAGCTAGTAAAACCAATGTGCTCTACAAGGGAAAAAGTTCAAAGGTGGAGACACTTACTTATTCCTTAGCAAGGATTGGATGATGAACACTTTTGTGATGAAACAAATTCTCATTCATGTGGGGGATTGTTGGAACTTAAGGAGTGAATGGTAATTTGGTTAAACGAGTTTGAGTCGGATAAAAATTGAGTGGGCCTGATCAATCCGGCTCGATTATTATCCTGGAGCTTCTAGAACCAAATGACCACTCAACGTGGCCAAATCATGTCTTGAAGACATGGAAAGTGGTGGATTTAAGGATTGAAGAAGTGGGAAGTTATTCTGCAGTTGGATGGCTGCACCAAATTTTTTTTTTCCCGCGTTCTCCACATCTATAAAAGGCTGTAAGCTTTCAGATAAGTGACAAGAAAATTAACATCTGAAAAGCCTACTAAAGTCTCTCTTCCTCCTCAAAGTGTTCATCTTCTCTTCTTCTTGTTAAAAGTTTGTTTCTTCACGTGCTTTGAAGAAAACGATTGTTCACCATTGTATCCTGGAAGCGATTGCTTAATTAATCTCTAAGCACGCCGGGAGAGAGCAAATTCGTTTAAGGAAAGCATCCTTGTGCCTTGGTGTTTATAGTGCTGGTTCTCTAAATTTGACATTGTTTGTCTAACAAACACAAACACAATCCACACAATAGAACACGAGAGGGGACTAAAATTTACTTTTCTTTGAGCCTTCTTAGCCATATACTCGGCAATATCCCCCTCCGTGATTTTCCTGCGTTCCTTATCATTCTTGTGGCGGGTAGAGCTACTGGAACCGTGGCGACTACGACTCTTACTTCGACTATGTCTCCTACTGTCGGTGCTACTATCGGAGGCAGTATCATCGGACTCGGATTGAGAATCTTCAGAAGAATGACGCCTGCTTCGCCTCCTGCTCTTTCTGCTTTCCTCCACAGTACCCATCGGCGTGGGATGTCGGATCCTAAGACAACTCTACCTGAAATCCACTCAGTTTAAAGGCAGAAAAAAGCGGGGGTAGGTGCTCGGAGGGAAGATTATCGGCTGGAGAGGATTTGGATGGAAGGGAAGGGAGCTCGTCGGAGAAATTCTATGATGCGTGCCGTTCGAACCTTTTGCAATTTGGTCTGTGCTAATGTTATTGCTCCCTTGCTTTCAGTATTTTATTTGGCGTAAAACTATTAAGTGAAAAAAACAAAAGGTAGCTTCTTTTTTCATCTACCTTGTAGCCAAAGTTTTCAGAAGAATCTGCAATTAATATTATATACAAAATAACAAAATTAGTCCACACAACAGAAGAAGAAAAATGATCACAATAAAGGTATATTGAAAATTTCACACTAAATTATGCAATTTAAAACTATAGAACAAATAACGTCAGTATTTTATATACAAAATGAATATTTTAAAATACGAGTATCAAATCAACTATAACTAGTAGGTTAATTATATATGTCTTGATTGAAAATGTTTTGTCTTGCTCTATAAACAAGTAAAATACAATTAATGGCTTAATAGTTTTTGACATAAAAAATAAAAATAAAATATCAAATAATGTTTAATGATCGATCAATACAAAATACCTACATATATCTCATTTATTTTATAGGTTTAAAAATACCTAATGATATTACTATTCAAGCATTTTAAAATTTGGATGCTTATAATCATTGACTACACAATTTCTAATCAACGTTTGACTACATTCATGTTCAAATTGGCATTTGCACAAGACAATAACAAGTGTCAACTTAAGTACTTTATGTTAAAGAGTCTGTTATAATAATGAGAATTAGTACCGTATTAAGTATATTCTTTTATTAATATTGGTAACTTATTGAATCAAGTTTATTAAGTAAAAGATAACTTTGACTTATTTAACTTGCACATAATTTAAGGTAAGGTCAGTAAACATTAGTATTGCAATGAATAAAAAACCTCAATAAATGATGATATATAAAGATAATAAATAAATAAATACGCTTCAAAATTTAATAAAAATAATAATAAATAACGTATATATACAGTCGGGTCTCACTGGAATCAAATTCTCTATCGATGGATGTATTGTTTGCGTGTCTCTTATCCTTTTCATATTTCAGAAATACTTTTTTGTTATAGTTGGAATGTTATGATTGTTGTTTATGTGGTCGAACACTAAATAACCTTTTCTGCACACTAACAATATTAAATAGTAGAGTAACAGAATAAACTGCGTTCTGGATTGGCATACAGCGTCTGCTAGAAGCGCGGGAACAAAATGAAAAGGAGGTAGGTCTGAGGCGGGAAATTTGTCATGATCACAATCATTATTTACTACTCTTTTGTTCCCACTTTTCTCTACATAATCTGTTGTTACCAATCGAGCTCAACTCCTAATCTCGAAATGGGAAAGGAGAAGAAGATTAGGGTTTCTGAAGAAAATACATCATCCGATGAAGAATTTACTGAGAATCAGGATCAAAGTAGCGGTTCGTCTTCAAATCAAAAGACACTGTACGAGGTACACCGTCAGTGTTTTCGCTCTTGCAATTTGTACAATTGCTTATACGAATGATCAAGTCATGAAAGCAGTATTATAGTACGTTTGCTTTGTTTTCCCCGACCTCAGTTATATTCTATATTTCTTGTCTGTAAGTCAAATCTTGCTGCTGATGCGTGTGCATATTTTCTTCAAGCTCATTTTAATATAGAAAAATTCATGTTACATTGGCTTCTCTACAGATCCTAGGGGTGGAAAAAACTGCCTCTCAACAGGAAATCAAGAAGGCTTATCACAGATTGGCTTTAAGATTGCATCCTGACAAGAATTCTGGTGATGAGGTAAGCATTTAATTATTTATCTTGACCAATATTTGAATTATTTTGCCTCAAGCATTGGACTTTCCTAGGAGGCAAAAGAGAAATTCCAGCAGCTGCAAAAGGTGATATCAATTCTTGGAGATGAGGAGAAACGGGCCCTTTATGATCAAACTGGTTGTGTTGATGATGCAGTAAGGCAGCTTATAAATCTTCTCATGCTTGAAGTTTTTTTTTTTTGGTCAAATGGTGGGAGTTATAGTATTCATGAGGAGAATAGTTTTCCTTGAGTTTGTAGTTGTAAACCCTTAAACTCTTAACAATATGCAAATAGTGGAATTTCGTCTGAAGAAGCAAGCTGCATGCTTTAAGTTGAGAGTTTGTCCATAAATGCTGAGTGATAGTTTTCATATCTTATGATTGAGTCTTTTACGGCCCATTAATTTATAGTTTTAGTCTTATTGCTTCAACATCTAGCAATTGGTCTTATTCAGATATATACATGGTTGACTTGATTTATTCTATTGATTTGTTTATAGTCACAACTAGCACTGTTCTTTTGGGGATAATGTGTGCTTGCTGACTTGCTGTAACTGTTTAGAAATAGTGGAACATGATACTGGTATTCTGCAAGTAAGGAGAGCATTTTCTTTTTCTCGTACGGCCTCCACATAGTAGTGAGTTGTCATGAACTGTATCCAGTTGCTAACAAGAGAATTGATGGAACTAATGGAAGCAATGAAGTTGGAAGACAAAAATATTGCAGGAAGAATTATGAAAGAGGGCTCATAAGATAGAATTTCCAATTGGGATATCCAGATTTGCACTATTTCTTTTTCTCTGTCGTTCTCAATAACTATGTTGGTGACTGACTCGGCCTAGGCTGGCGTATAGCTGTCTTCAGATATTTTACCAGTTGGCATGTAAGTTTTCTTGACACGTTCATTGGCTGATCTACAGGGCCTCATAGGTGACGTGTCCCAGAATCTAAAGGATTATTTCCAGACCTTGTACAAGAAGGTTGTAGTTTCGCTGTCTTGTTTACTTTTATGCTGGGGTTACTGCTATTTTAGATTTGCTTCATGAACATGCCATTATGCTGGCCATAGGTAACTGAGGCCGATATTGAGGAGTTTGAAGCAAACTATCGAGGTTCAGATACAGAAAAGAAAGACTTGATTGACTTGTATAAGGCGCACAAGGGTAATATGAATAGGTAAGAGTATGTTGGCAACCAAATAAGCCATGAAAAAGAAAAAAGAAGTATGTTGAGATCTTCAAGTAACTGAATCCCAATTTGTCACCTGCAGGATATTCTGTTACATGCTTTGCTCAGATTCCTTGTTGGATTCTCATAGATTCAAGGACATTCTTGATGGAGCCATAGCTACAGGTTTTTCTGCTTTAGCTAGAATATGCTCTGTATTGTGTTTGAACTATTACTTTCTAAAGCTAAATACCTCCTTACATGAGCTTTCTAGATTAGGTGGAGTAATCATGTCTGTAATTGCATTCATGGTTCCTGAGCACTAGGATCCTTTGGGATTTCATTTATTGGTTTTGCATTTTTGGCACATATTGGCTACACAATCATGCTTTTAACTTGGACTCTTTCATATGCTTAGATGTATTGCTTGGACATGTACCCATGTTCACCACCCTCTTTTGAAGTTCCAACAGAATTAATGATGAACATATCGCCACTTTGTTAATTCTGGTGGCTTTTGAGTTAATATGGTTGACCAGATGTCGCCAAACAACCGCAATTGTTTTTCTTTTTCTTTTTTCTAAATGTTGCAATCGTCATTCTTATCTGTTTTTGTAGGGGAATTGAAATTAACCAGAGCATATGAGAAGTGGGCTAAGCGAGTCTATGAGACAAAACCACCAACAAGTCCATCAAGAAGGAAGCATAAGTAACTCTCTTTCGTTATCATATTTACAGCTTTTGTTCTTGTTTTTATCTGGAGACTGGGCTCATCCCTTGTAATATTTTTCTGCAGACAAGAGAAAATATCAGAAGATATATTTGCCATCATTTCTCAGAGACAACATCAGAGAAAAACGGTAGTTTCTTCTCTGATGAGCAAATATGGAGGTGAGCCAGCTCAAGAACCAAGTGAAGAAGAATTTGAAGCCGCACGTGCAAGACTGGAAAGCAGGAAGTCCAGGAGGAAGTGATTATAGGCAACTGTCTTGTGGAACACGAACATGGCTTCGCTTCTCTTCGTAGAATCTTTTCTGAACATCTTTCTTGATGTATCTTGTTACGAAATCTGCCGTGAAATGTTTGCTTTCATAAGCCTTCGACTGGCAATTGCAACGCTTACATTCTGAATGGATTACATCAATTTATGCTACAAGTTATATGTGTGTTTGTGTGTGTATTTAAATTTAAAACAAGTCTTACAAACATTATACCACCTTAGCTATGCTGATCTAAGACGTGTAGATGTCTGCCTGTAAGCTACTTATTGTTACATTGTAAAATTCGCCTCTTCGGCTATTAATGAAAGTTTAACTTACAAAAAAACAGTGACAATGCTTGACCATGGGCTAGATAGATAAATTACACTAACACTTTCTGTTACCTTGAGAAATTTTATTTTCATCTTTTGGTTGGGCTGTAAATAAACTAAACTGCTTGATTTTTTCTTTTTTTTTTCTTTTTTCTAATAAAAAAATTAAGAATTCTTAAGGCAACAGGAAGCACCATAATTATGTAGCTAAATAAAAAAAAAAACTTAAAAATTTTTATTTGCACTTCCTTAACTGCAATCAAAGTACACAAAGCAAGGAAATAAAGTTCTTCTCATTCAGTTTGAAAGTGAACTTCTCCCTGCCTGTTGTGCTAAAGAACTACTACCGCTATAACCAAAAGAGAGGGGGGGGGGGGGGGGGGGGAGCCAAGGCATGATGGGGATGATCTACTCTACATATACCTAAAACTGAACATGGCTCTCAGGAAAAGACATATTTCGTCATTCCTTTTTCTTCCACGATATGTCCACTGGATACAGCTTTCCCATGCTGTGTTCAATCCTGATCTTATATAAAAGAGATCAGGGGAAGAAAGAAAGCAATTGACAAGAGAGATCAGCCTCTGAGATAATTCCAAGGCCCTGTTCTCGTTCCTATCCTGCATTGTGCGAAGCAAAAAAGTTTCAGAAATTTTGGCTGTTAAGACTTGTATTAAATAAATGATGGATGTACATCTTGAAAAGTATATACAAGAAAACTAGGAGACCAGAAATATGGTGTCTCAATAATTGATAGCTTTGTATTACCTCCAAAATCCAGCAAATGCCCGCATACTCATAAAAATGGATAGCGCGATCCATAACCCCACAAAACCATATAGCCATGATAGAAGAGCCAGGCAAAGATAAGTCACACATGCCACGGATACCTGTGCAATACACTTGAAATGAGCCAGATTTTGATTCTTTTCAATGATAATAGTTGTGTTTGTTCATTACTTTAGCAATGCATTTGCTATCGCGAATCCACTTGTGACATATACCATGGTATACGATCATAAGAAGAAGAAAAAGAGAACATATATATATATATATATATATGTATATATATATATGTGTATATATATATGTGTGTGTGTGTATATATATGTGTGTGTGTGTATATATATGTGTATATATATATATCTATATATATATATATATATATATATATATGTATGTATATGTATTCTTTTGTTTGAGGGGGTGGGGATTGCATTGTCCAATGCCTCAAACCAAAATTAGTCTCAATTTTCATTATCAAACTGTAGTGGGAGAACATATAATTTGTCAAATAACAAAAGGGAGTAGGAATATGAAGTTAAGGATGACTTGCCAAGGAGTATGCAGAATATGCAAAATCATTGGCTCCATAGTTTATTCCATCAAAGACAAAGGCCAAAGCATTGATCGGTTGAGTTGCTGCAACAAACTGTAATTAGGGATAAGCACATGTTTTAGCAAACCAAAGAACACTAAAGGGAGGATGTTGGAGACAAGAATAAGGACAGGCTAATTACCGGGATGCCTAAGCTTAAGACACGAAGAACATTCGTATTGTTAGTGAAAAGTCCACCACAGAACTTCAGAATGACTGTAACAGTGAGAGAGAGAAACAAGCCCAGAACAACACCTAGCTGCAGACACGAAGAACTCGGTTAACATTAAATTTGTTGACAACTTCTTAAAGATAGAAGCTGCAGCAAGCAATAAGAAGTGCTTAAGAAAAGTTGCCAAAGGAAGTGGTCTGAGAGATGTCCGCACCTGTAGTGTACGGGAAGCTGTGGCTGTGGCTCTCTCGAAATCATTTCTTGCAAATGCACTTGCAAGAATTGCCTGCAAAACAGAAACAAGACTCATTCACAATCCGAACTAGGTTTTTCTCAAATGCTAAGCACAAAACTGGAACTGGTACAACTTTGACGAATGAGCTAAAATTGAGAGCTACTATTCACTTCTCAACATATCCTGTACCATCTGGTCTCCTTTTAGGTTGATTGGATGCAGGAATGCCATGGAAATATCATGCTTCTTCATGAAGTCAGGCAATCCGTAATAAAACAAAGAGAAACAAATAATGTTCCTCACCTGTCCAGACACGGCCAATCCATCAGCAAGCAAAGAAGTTGCCAGCCAAACTTGCAGGCAGATCTGGAAAGCAGCCATGGGAGTTGTTCCAAGTCTTGCAGCCAATGAAGCTGCCAAGGTCATGCAGGATGTTGACGCGATTACCTTAAATAATAGAAGACACCCTGGTGCGAAGAACATATATAAGTTCAACTATTACAATATGCATATGCAATTCAGATAATCAAAAAAATATTTAGACCAAACAGACCACATATGAACAACCAATATAGTTGAAATTACTCACCGTTCTTAAGAAACCGACCAAATTGTAACTGTCTTAGACTTGGAGGTAAAAGATCTACTTGTTGCATCAATTTCCACAGAAGTATGATGGAAATTACATACCTAAGAAAATTTACAAATCACATGAACAGGGAAGCTAAAGAGAACAAAACACAAAGAGAGCGAAGCTCAGCAGACAATATTATAAGGAATATGCAGTCAATGAATACAAGACTTACTGGGATGTAACATGGGCTATGGCTGCACCAGTAACACCCAAGCGAAAAACGAAGATAAAAATGGGGTCCAGTATGATGTTCAAGGCATCTCCGATCACTACAATATCACACGAAAGATATAAATATGAAATTCATATGAGCACTGAAATGAATTAATGGATACTGCTTTGGCTATCAATAGATGTTGGCTTCTTTTCTTTTGTTATCACTGTACTATAGTGCTGAATAGAAACTCAAAGAAAAAGGATGACGCAAACTACATTGCTCCTGAATAGATTTTCACCATTACTTAGGCAAATGTAAATGGTCTACAAGAAAGTTGGAAAAATGATTTCATACCGGATGCATAGAGAGGCGTTTTTGTATCCTTGAATCCACGAAACACTCCTTGCATGGCTAAGGAAAGGAGAACAGCTGGAGAGCCCAGTGACCTCACTGTTAAGTATTTCTCAGCTGGAGGTAACATAGGCGAATCCTACAAGGACAAACGGTTACTGCTGCATTAGAGGGCAATTAATCGTTACAAGAGCAAAAGTTTCCTATGTAATTGATGTAAAGAAATAGGACGCAAATGTATATGACATTTTTGACATTTCTGAATGCAATATTCTGGGGCTTCTTTAAAGCCATTTGACTATCTATAAAGCTCCAGCAAAGGGTCAACATTCTGGCCTAAAGAAAAGGATAAGATCAGCAGAAATAGACCGAAGGACAATCATTATCAATGCAACAATCATATAAATGTATCTGCTGTTCCTATATGCAAACTTAGGGGAATGAAGTAAGAACCACATTTTTTGAGAATTCGGTGGAACTTCCCTCCTTAATACTCTATGCTGAACGTGTTCCAGTATAGGCATTAATGGATGTGTCATGTGTGTATCTATGTGCAATAAGATTACATAATAATTAATTCCCCAAGAAAGAACAGCTAAGAGACGGGAAAAATAATTTGGGCGGTCTAAACAGTCAGCTTTTCAGCTGACAGCAAAAAAGGCTTGGGTCTCTTGTCAACACTTCTTATGGGGTAATTCTTCACTTGGGTCCAAAAAGGCTTGGGTCTCTAGGTCTCAGGTCAGCATGCCTAAAAAGGAGGGTGGTCTGGGAGTTCTTCAGTTGACAGCATGGAATTTGGCGTTGTTAACCAAGCACTTGTGGGATCTACACCATAAGAAGGACACGACATATGTACGGTGTATATGTTTTAGACATCGATCTATCGATGTCGAGATTGGTGTTGGACAATGTGCTTCCCGTTTTGGACAAAACTTACATAGATCGATCAGTGTATATGTTTTAGACATCTATGTCATGTCGATCAATCGACGTATACATTGATCTTTATTTACATATCGACATAAAGATCGGCATATATATTGATCTCTGTTTAGTCAGAGATTTATGTCATATGTTTTAAGTCTTTGTTATTCTCAAGTTTAAATCAGTCAATTCTATTCTTTTTCAAACATATATCTATTAATTTCATCAAAATATTCATACTTCAACACCATGTAAAAGAATTCCTGTAACACATAACAAAAATTTGCTATAGTGGTAGTTCAAGTATGGCTAAACTTGTGATGATGTGATACCGGAGGAAGTGGAACCCTACTTAAACCCATCAGAAGCAACATAAATATGTGCTTAGTGACTATGTACTTGCGAGTAAAATGTATAACCGTCGAACTTACAGATTTAATTCCCATGTATCTCAGCAAGGGTTTTGCAGCAAAAATGAGGAGTACAGCTTGGATAAACCCAAGCATGCCACCAATAATTAGTGCTAATGAAGCAGATGAATTATATCTACTAGGTTGATTGCTTCCTTCCAGTTTTGTATCACGATCACTTAATAGCGATGTCTTGCTAGTCAAATCTGGTCAAAAAGTGCAAAAGAAAAAGAAAAAAGAAGTTAAGTGAGTGATTCCTACACCAATAACCAATAACAACTGAAATGAAATTACAAAGAGATAGAATTAGATACGTGTAGTATGATCATTTCCAATGAAATCCAAGGGGGTATGAAGCTGAAATTTACCTGCTTTTGGCAGCAGCTCCTGTTTTTCACCATCTTGAAACAGGCGATCTTCAATTTCAACCACTTCAATTTCAGCATTCAATCTTTTGGCAGCATCTTCTTCAGCAACAAAAGAAGTTGTGACACTAACAAGTGGAACAATTGCGACTTTGGACGATTGGTTAAATATTGCAATAGCAACTCCAACAGCAGCAAGCTCCACAGGTCCTATATGCATAAGTGAGAGCTGATGACATGATTAACTTATCCGGTAATAAAACGCTCACTTGAAATACTCCCTTAGACTAATATGTGCAGGAACTGTAGTATATTCAATTAACTGAAGTTTACCATACATGTTGATGGAATCTAAGAGTAGAGGATAAAGAGAAACAAATAGATAGGCACCTTCACATGGTCTGAAGCTTTGTTACTTCTAGAAGAATTCCAAAAATAAATGAAAACCAAGATTCACCAACCAATATTTCTTATATTTGACAACCAGGTATAGCAAGAGGTCTCACTGTTTACGTAATAAGGTAAAACTATAAATCACTAAACTAAACATGTTTTCTTCTAATTTAATACACTTTGGTGGGAAAAGTTAAATTGTTATTAATAGAGAGAAATGGAATTTTTTCCTCAGAGTGCACCATTCAAGCTCAAACAAGACAGGAAAGAATAAAAAAACATGCCTATGACTCGGCCAAATCTTCGATAATCGTTTAGGTTGATAGTTCTACACAGGAAGCAACCTCTTTCTGCTGCAGCTTTCCATGGTTTTACTGAGTGCATAATGCAACCACCTTCACTTGAAATCATGTTCAAGCCTATTTTCAAACCCACTTCCCACTCCCTGTTCCTAGTCCCCCCATCCCCCTTCTCCAATTCAGACTTGGATTATGGCTGTCAAGAATGCCCTTTTTTGATTGCCTCAGTAGAAATTAACGAAGCCAACATGTGAAAAGCTGATCTATCTGGTGCCATAAACACAAGTGAATTGAACTAAGACATACAAAAGACAAAAAAGAAAGCAAGAACAAACCTATATGGCCGATGAATGCTGTATCGATTAATGAAGCAATAGGATCAGCAGCTAAGGACAATGCTGCAGGTAAAGCAATCTGTGCTATCTCTATGCCTAATTCATCTTTCTTGAAAATACTCCTGCAAAACTCAGGTCACAAACCAAATGATCACCAACTTTAACATCATCCTCAAAAGCAAATTAGAACAACAGCTTTAAACCTTGCAGCAAAAGAAAATTGTAGTGTTCTGCCATATCAGCCATGCACTTGTACAAGACAACAAAAAGAATAAAGAAAACAAAAGCATTTTATCTATCAAAAAGCTAAAAGTCAAAGAACAAGGAAAAGGTCATAAAATACACAAACATGTACGAACCTTATATTCTTGAATGAAATCCATACAGGGTTCTCGCGTATGTTCTTCCACGAGTACAATATTTCATCAAAACCCATGATCAAGCTCCAATCCTCACAAATTTCACTTCAAAATCCGAAATTTACAGCTACGAAGATGCAAAAAAGGAATATATTTCCGCAGAAAGCTGATATCTTCGGCTAAAAAATTAAGCTACCTAAAAGAATAACATAAGCAGGGAAAGAACCCTGAAACTAGAAGTTCAGGGTTCCTAGCAAGGAGGGAAGAAATCAACGGCCTAAATTTACACTATCTCAGAATTCTGATTCTGTTACTTTAACTTTTGGAGAAGTATAATAAACAAGAAGAAAGAAAAATGGAGATGGCCTAGAATATTTAGAGGTGTTTTCCAGTTAGGCGTGACGATCAGTTTTAGGCATATTGATAGGAACCTCCCTCAGTTGAAAGCAGCCACAAAATTTCAGACCGCATGTAACAAAAGGGAAAGTTGACAAATAAAGTACCGCATGTAACAAGATACATGGAAGAAATCACTTACTTATTTATTTATTATTTTTTATTTGACTAAGGTGGTCCTTTTCAGTTTTCTTGGAGCATTTTAAAAAAAGTTATACACGGGCTCTAATTACTCCACTACAGTTTCAAGGAAAATCGTATAAGAAGTAAATCATAAATCAATCGACTTTTTAGGTTGAGGAAGTTGTACGCAAAGAATCCACACAAAGTTTCCACTGCAAACTGAGTGTTTGACCCAGATAACAATAAAACATGTCTAATATATATGTTTTTGGAATCGAACTCGGTACCTTTTGAATAAACTATGTCTATTCAGTTTTCTAGTTGAAGTTGACGCTTCCTTTCCTTTGGCATTTTTTCAGCTGCTCTTCTATTAAATAATTGCATGCAAAACATTAGTCCGCCTCCGCTCTCTTCTTTGGTTTATTGATTTTATTTGACGAACTTCCTCGTACTTATTCGTGGAACCATTTTCTCTTCTGTGTGGGACCACAGGTCCACCTTGTCTTTTGACGAATGGAATTTTTTATCTTATCAGTTATATTTAATCTAATTTTATAACACAAAGCAAATTGAAGATGGTGGTGACAAATCTATATATCAGATTATACTTTTAGAATGGATATTTTTGAAATAAATCTTGAAAAGATTCTTCAATTATATCACGGCTAGTCTTTCAAGCTATCATTGGAAATTCGAGATAGAAATGAACAAGATTCCTTAAAGATATATTTCTCATATGTCAGCTTGGTACAGGCAACTTGGTACAGAAATAAATGGAATAGAGAATATAGAAAATTAAAAAGCGATAAGAAGTAAACCCATGTATCATTTTATTTGATTAAATCATATGACTGAATAAGTTTAATATATAAATTATTGTTATAGGTACTATAAAAGATTCAATATAGTATTGGATCTAGCCATTGAACCCGCTATTAAATATAATTAATTTTTTCAAATAATATCATTATATCGCATAAAAATTATTTTTTATGATAAAAATATACGAACGAAAATAAATAAATAAATAAGTGACATCGAAAAATATACAACCAAAATTTACCAATAGCTGTTTCGTAGTTTATGATGAACTGTTTGCCTACTAAAAGATTACAGCACATTTCTTATTTCTTTTCGTATTTATTTTCTTTTGAATCTGTTATAAATTTTGATAACTTAAGTGACCGTCTTTTTGTTATTGATGACTTAACTAGAAATTGAAAATGAAATTTTCTCATGGAAAAAAGAAAAGAAAGAAAAAAGCATCAGAGAAGCGGCGTTATTGACTACCTTATGTCATACTTAGATAATTAGATAGAGTTGATTTACACTTTTTTGTTTTAATGTTTGTTTTTCAACTATTTGTATATATTTATAGCTTTGATTTATATTTAAAAAATTCATTCACTAGTACATATTCCTATTATTATAGCATGTACATATAGATCCGGGTCTTATTGGAAGCAAATTCTTTATCTTTTGGGATGGATGTATTGTTTGTTTGTCTTTTATATTTCTCAGACCCTAGCGATAGTTTTGTTGTAGTTATAATTTATTAGGTATGGTTGTTCTTGTTGTACATCTCCCTCGTGTGTTGTGTTGTCCAAATAAGCATTCCCCCGTGCCCTGTCCAAACTATCATAAACTGTAGCCCCCCACCTCCACGCACACCCGATTCGCGGCCCATCCTCCTGCAGGCCTACCACCATCATACAAATCGAACTTTTTTAAGTTTGCGTCGTTTTTCTCAAGAAAGAAAAAAACTTGGTGCCATTATTCGCCAGTGTCGAAGTGAACCTTTTTTCTTTTTGATCGGTAATTTGCATAACTGACTTTTGTGGAGAAAACCATAATCCACCGAACAAACACTTGGGCATTTTATTGGAACAGTTGAGGAGAAGCATATAATGGTGCAGCTTGAAACAGTTTCCAGTTTTGCGTTGGGCATTTTATTGTAACAATTAAGTTGGAACACTTGGGGAGAATCAGATACTTGTATGATGTGGTCTCAACTTCGTCATCCGAGGTGAGGTACAAGTCTCCTGATCTAGTAAAAATCTTAAACGTTGTGGTCTCAATTTTATCAACCGAGGTGAGGTACAAGTCTCTTTGTCTAGTAAAAATCTTGAACATAACCAACATTTTGATACAAACTCAGACATACGTTTTGTCGAGCATTCACTGGAACTCTCTTGACTCCTGTTTGTTTCCATCACGCCACAACAAACTCATTCAATAACACAATATCACGCTATATCCTTATTATTGTGTCATTTATATAGGTACATATAGTTGCGAGAGTTTCACTGGAAGCAAACTCTCTATCCTTTAGGATGAAGTTATTATTTGCCGGTCTCACACACCAGACCTTAAAGATAACTTTTGCTGTAGTTGGAATATACTGTCTATGTATTGTTGTTTTAATCAAAATAGATCATCTTTTGTATGTGATACCAGTCAATATACTTTAACCATTGACTAATTTATTTATCTTATAATATACTATTAGAATGGCTGCATCATTACACATTTTCTTGTTATATCATTAAATATTAGTAGGTGGATTCCACACACAGAAAATCCGCCGGTCAAAGTCCAACGAAAACAACCAGCGGAGGCCTTGTAATAAAACCGTCTTCAACCTTCACTTCCCACCAATTGCAATCAATTACATCTCCATACATCCAGAATTTCTCCTACCCAAATTCTAAGTCAGAAAAAACTCAACCAATTTATCTGTCTAATTGGGAAATGCTTCAATTGTTCTTCGCGGTTGCTTTCTCGGCGGTTCCGTTGATTCTGTACGTTCCGCCGATCCGAAGCCTAAACTTATTCGTGGAGTCGTTAGAGCAGCTCCTCCGTCATACCACCGTCTTCACTCTCCGGTTTTGCCCTCGTCTCCGCCTGGCCTTCTCCAGATTATTCGGTCTTCGTTTGTCTAGAGATTGATTAATTCCTGGTTTGTTGTTCTATACGCAAAGCTTATCTTCCCGTAAAAATCGCGTCTTTTCTTTTCTTTTTTCTTTTCGAGGAGAAAAATCGCGTCTTTTTCAATCTTTCTACTTAGTTTTAGCTGGAATACACGTGGGTTTTGTTTTTGAGCATACAGAAGCAAAATTCCTTGTATTTTATATGTTTGACTTCGTAATTTTGGTTGTAAAGGAGAAATATGTGTTTTTCCTTGTGGTTGTAAATGTCAACATAGTTTTTGTTGCAAATTAATGAATCTCACGTTGATATGGCGCTCCATTTGTTTCCATTTTTTGTTTCTAGTATAATAGTAATCAAGTTCCTTGTTAGTGAATTTTGTGTTCTTTTATTAAATGATTTTGGAGCAAACAAGTCTTGCATGATTGTGAAATTATATACTTTAGATTGTGCAAACTGTCCCCATGATATAGCTCAACTGATTCCGGGCAGGGGTTCTCGAAAGTGAGGTCAGGGGTTCAATTTTTGCCAAAGTCAAGAAAGCCCCTATCCATCAAGTGCATATTGTGGGAGCTTCTTGGCCTGTAGGTCTGCCTGTCAGACTACTGTGTAAATGATCAAGTCGCTAGGCCTGCAGTGCTGGGGTCTCATTATGCAGACTACTGTGTAAATGATCAAGTCGCTAGGCCTGCAGTGCTGGGGTCTCATTATGCAGACTACTGTGTAAATGACCAAGCTCCTGCTAGCGAGCCGTTGGGTACCTGATTTACCCTCCTGCTAGCGAGCCGTTGGGTACCTGATTTACCTCCCTACACTACCTTTGGGACTGGGTGTGGCAGGGACGCTTACTGGTTGGGGTTCAACCTTTTTAGATTGTGCAAACTGGGGAAATCAATCAGGAAATAGATCAAGAATTTGGAATGACCCTGAGCTATCATCTTTTTTATTGGGAGGGGAAGAAAAAAAGGCTTCTTTTTGGTTCTTTGATGAAGGTCTTTAGCTTATGCTGATTTCTTTAAACAATTGAGTTTTTAGGATAAGTGTCTTACTAGAAAGTGGAAACTAGTTGGCTTGCTTTGTTAGATTGTAGAATTGGACCTTTCTTCACCTTTGGAGAATTGCTAATTTGTCTTGATTAGGAACAGATAACGGCTGGGGGTTATGGACTGGCTGTTAGCTAAGTAGACCACGTGATATGTTTGAGATTTTTGGTAAAAGTTGCTTTCTATTCACAAGGTGTTCGGTAAATCATAAATGCATGAACCTTTTTCCTGCAGTTGTAGAAGATTGGTTTGTGTCTTTGATTGTTGAAGACAATTCATGTTAAAAACACAAGGGAATAAATCAGGATATTAATTTTGTTTGGTTGTTAATCAGGATATTAAAATCTTGTACATCAAGTGATATGGTTGAGAGGGGGGGGGGGGGGGAGTCCTCTTTTTATGACTGTAAGTTTTCTTCAAACTATTTTGTAAAACCTGAAATTATTTAGGGATACATATATGTTCAAACAGTTGAGTATAAACACCAAAGAAGAGATGAGGGAATTGGATATTGTCTTATTTGAGAATGTTAAGGTACATCTGTGCATAAACAAGCGAAGATGAATACACTGAAAAGGTAGTTTAAGTAACTTGTCTCGGTGATATAATGGAGAAACGCCTCGTAGGCCATCTTCAATTATACTTATTAAGCCTTGCAATTTCCAGCAACTGGCTGTTGTATAACATGTTTGATTCATTTGATATCTTCTTCGTTTGATCCATTAGCATTATCATGTTTAATGACAAAATTTTACGTTTGATTTGTAATCATGTTTAGTGACAAGAATTTTACGCTGACATGTGATATTGGCTTAGTATGAAGAGAAATTCTTGAGATTGAAAACTTTAAGATGATCCAATAGTAAGGGATGCACAATAAAACTAATTGTTGGTGGATTGCTTGTGGGGGGAGGGGGGCATATACCAAAGGGTATTGGTGTTGAGTGTTTGGTGATGCTAACCCTTGTCAATCTCAGACAATAGTCAGTCTGAATCTTCAATCTGGAAAACGCAGTCAGATGTTTGGGGCAACATAAGTGATCAAAGGATAATAACTCATATCACGGAGGGAACTTTGCACCGAGTTCATTAGTGTTTGGCAGGCGCCATTTCTGGTAGTTCCTTGAATGACTATGCAGTTGGAGTGAACCACAAGTTTTAGATTCATACGCCTTAAGGCAATTGTCGGAAGGTCCTTGAACTCTCCAGATTCTTGGACACGAATTCTTGGCAGATCACTTGTAACAACTTTTCCCGTTAGGATGTGGCGAAACGTTGTTTCTGACAATTAGTATGCCACGTCACTCATAGTTTACGTGCTCCAAATAGAAGATCGTACATTATGATATTTTTGTATCCTTGTAGTATTTGTGTTTGACAAATATGCAAATCCACAAGGGTCTACCACTCAACCGTTTACTGAATTATGTCCAAGTGTTTGACAGCTTGTTGAGATTTTTTTACCTTCAACGTTTTTATACTGAATTATGTCTCTAAGTACGTTATCTCTATTAAGTTTTACATGTCTGAAACAAAGCTATAAAGGAAAAAAAATCCATCCATATATAAACTATCAAATCGTGTTTTAATAATGTTTTGAATTATGTGATTTATATCGCAATTGATTATATTTGTTTATATCATCTCACTTAATAAAATCTGATAAAATAGTAATCAACATCACTGTACACAAGTCATTTATTTATCGAAATACGTTCACAAATACAGACTAATTGGTTTATACCATTAGTGTAAATGAGTCAAGCATATCGTTAACCGATCGAGTTCGTTTGGATTTTTGCTCAGCTTATTTGGTTCGATAAAGCTTGAGATCGAATTTGACTCGATTCGAATATTTAGCAAGCCAATCTTGAGCATATTGATGATCGTCTCGTTAGCTCGTGAGCAAGTTCGAACTTACAATATATATGAAAATTATGGATGATTTGATGTTATATTATTATATTTGTTTGATATATATAATAAATTAAACATGTAAATGACATTTAGTTTAATGATAATAAGTTTTCAGGCAAAAAAAAAACTAATATGGTTGAGTAATATCACCTAAAATGCATGTTTTTACTTGATATATGTAATTTTTTAAATAAAAAACTATGTTACTTTTTATTCGAATAGATTCGAATACCGTTAAAGTTTGACTCGCATTTTAACTATGCTTAGTTGAATCTTGAGATCGAATATAATTTGATCATACTTGGGTTCCAGTTTAAAAAAATTAAAATAATTGACTCGATAATTTAAATACTCAGATGAGTCGGATAGTTTGCAGCTATACAGCTATAGTTTATACAAAATTAGCATTACTATTTTACATAAATGGGAATGTGGATGTTCACCAGCCAAACAGCAAAACGTCACTTTCAAAAATTCCGAAGTTTGTGCTGGTATAGAAGAGAGGAAAGAGCAATTTCGTAATCCATGATCTTGAGAAAGATGGAAATCAATGGAGAATTTGAAGTTTGGTAAACCTCCAGGAAGAGAGGACACGAAGGGTTAGGAAGGGCTTAAGAAGGACAACGTGAAACGCGCTTGTGGGAACCCTTTTTCTCCAACGAGGTCCTATTTTACTTTTATTCCCTAAAAATTGCAAACTTTGCGATTTTACTAACATTCCTACGAACATTTACTTTTATTCGTACGAAAAATTCAAACAACCCCAACGAGGCGTTTTATTATACGTAGTTTCTCTCTTTTGCACTGTATATAGCTTGATTGTTCAAGCTCAGAGTCAGAGAGGTCTGAGTTGATGCTGATATGGTGATTATTTTACTATTTCTGCTGAGTTTTCAAGTTTATGCAACGTTTCTATAATAGCTGAAGCATGGGTGGAGACCCTGTTTGATTATGCCTTTTTTTTAAATGTTTATTCTACACATGGTAAGATTGTTGTAATGTATGAAAAGGCTGTTGCAATAATATACAACCAAGAAACCTTTTTTTTTTTGGGAGCTTATTGACAGAAAGTGCATTTGTTAACAGAATTGCAAACTAAACTTGAAGAGAGACTTCTGGGAAAGAAATTATCTGCTGTATTTATGTCTTCTGAAGCTTTTGAGCAGTTGTGTATGTATAAAACACCAACCCTCCCCTGGATATGGGTTATTGAAGCACTGGCCAGCTCCAAGGATGTGGATGTGTCTCTGTTAATTCGTACGTGATTCATTATTGTTAAATTTTGTAGGACGAGAACTATCGATGCTGATGGATGTGGTTCAGTTGTAAAATGGTGAAATTGTTGATCTTTGTGCTTGTGTATTGCAGGGTTTCTTAAAAGCGCTCCATATTTATCTGAAGAAATGGGAAAAGATGTAAGGGAAGCTGGCTCTTTGAAAATTCTTGAGGGTTTGGCTTCTAGGTATAGTCTAGATAATGGTAGTATTTCTGATACTAGTGAAAGAATTGAATTTGATCCATCAGACAGCTGTGAACATGTCCTTGGACGTATAATGCAGGAGGTACTTTATCTACCAATTTGCTTGAATTGTTAGCATATGTGTTTGGTTTCAATGAATAGTCATGAATATATGGACTTGATTTGTTGCCTAAGACTTGTGTATGTGCGTGCATTAGAGAGAGATTCTGTTCCAAGATTTTCACATGCTTTATTATATTATGTTAGGCACCAGCATCAAATATCAAGAACGGAGGACCAAAAATGTTCAAATGGGATATTCAATCGTTTATTGCCAGTAAAAGAGCTTCTTTACCCTTGTTTTCTTTGCAAAAGGTGCACTACATTTAAATTTTCCTTTACTTCAGGTTTGCCATTATGTAAAACTTAAAATCATAGACTGCGAATTTGAACTTTCACACGTTTGATCACGTGAAGCTCAAGAATGCAATTCTTGAAGGGAGCCACTCTGTTCTCGAATCATTCAAGGAAAGAAGTGGGCTAGCATTTAGAACTCAATGTGATGCGAAAATCCCTGTGAGCAGTGGCAACGTTAATGAACCTGTTCATGGACTTGAAAATGGAGGCAAAGTTAATGAAGCTGTTGGACCCATTACCAACTCAAATTACTCTTCTGTTGGAAAGTATGATGTTGAGTTGCAAGAGAATGTACCTGGCAGAAATTTATTAGCAACTAAGAGAAGTCGGTCTGACATTAGACAAACAGATAAAGACATAGCTAACAGAGACCGTTGCTGTGGTCTTGGGGGAGAAGCTGCCAAGAAGCTTAAGCAGGCTGAGAATATTCCTAGCCTGAGTAGCGTGGATGTTGTAATTACTTCATCCCAGAATGACATATCTGTTGAGCCATCTGAAATTTTCGTGGAAAATACTGAGACAGAAAGGTGCAGCCTGGGTAAGGAAACGGAGGTTGAAGAGAGGGAACATTTGGTGTCTCCTGATAATCTGGAGGATCAGGTGGCTCTGTTAGCTGGACCTGGAAATCCTGTGGATGAAGATATTACGAGAAACTTGTCTAGCCAGATGCAGGTCCAGAAAGATAAGGTTGGTGAAGGCCTCAGAGACAGTGAAGGGTATGAACGTAGAACATCAAATGGAAAATCTCTAGCTGCTATTGAGGCGCCTACTGGTGTAGATAAAGCCATAAATTCTTGTAAGCATGATAATCATGAATCAAGAGCAGTTGAAGAAAAGGGTCATATGGAACCTGATCAAGATCTGGAGGAGTATCAGGAGACGACTGATGTGAACGTAATGAAGAGTGCTTTCTTGAGTTCTCAATGCACACACAGTCAAGACTCTTTGGCGACACAGTTGGATCGCTGTATGAAGTGTAATAACGGTGGACAACTGCTGGTGTGTATCTCTAGTACTTGCCCGATTGTGGTTCATGAAAGTTGCTTGGGTTCAACAGCCATCTTTGATGGTGAAGGACAATTTTGTTGCCCTTTTTGTGCATATTATCAAGCACTATCAGAGTATACGGAAGTGAAAAAGAGAACAAGTTTAGCTAGGAGAAATATGGCAACCTTCGTCAGGCAACAAGTAAGTCGTCCTAAGGGATCTGAGAGATCATCTAAATCAGAGAAAAATCATTTAACAAGGGATGAAAATTATTATAAAAGTAATGTACCAGATAATCACAGAGCTTTCTTGAGTGGGATTACTGAGATAAATAGCAGTTCAAAAGTGGAAGTTGGACAAAAAACCGTGCTGTCAGTACCATGTGCTGGGGATAGATCTCCGCGCAGAGAAAAAGTAGTAGATCTCACCCACGAAGGACCCAGCATATCTGAAAACATAGATCTTGATGATAGAAAAAACCGGGCAAGAGTGTCACTCTCCAAGTTGGCAAGGAATTCTGCAAGCTGATCTGCAGCCTCTTAAAGTACCTGATGGTGATGTTTCATCTGATAAAGAAAATGGTTTTGGAAATGATAATGCAAGACAAAATAGAATGAGAGTGCGAAAGAAAATGAGAACTGAGTGCGGTTTGCCTGTTGAAGCTCCATGTGGTTCAAATATTGAGAGCTCTGAAGGAGAAAGTGACAAATCTGCTGCTTCAAATTACACTATGAGATTGAGAAAGGCTCCGAAGGATCAGTAAGAATTTGTTCTTTATTGCCTCTATTACCACTTCCTGTGTTTGCTCAATTAAGTTGCCCGTTATCCTTTTGCCATCCAGCCAGGAAAATTGGATAAAGCTTTTTTGTATTCAACGTGTTCATTCATTTCGCTACTATAGCATATTTTGTTTCAATAGCTTTTATTCTTGGCACACATTTGGACCTTCACATTATTTTTGGTTTTTTTCCTTCTTCTTTTTGCCCGTAGGTGGGGGTGGGGGTGGGGGATGTTAAGATTACAAAAAGAGAGATTATACCCCATATTGTCAATGTTTTCTATTTAGACTTTGTTGGCACTACTGTAAGTTGATTGTTGAAGTGTTTATGCAGTTATTATCCGGTAATCCCACAACTCAGGCGAAAAAAGCTTCCCTGGACTAGTGAGGAGGAAGAGAAATTGAAGGTACAAGTTGCTATCGTAGTCATAAGTAGCATGGTAATTATTAAATGTTGTTCCAAATTCTTCTTTAGCGAAAGATGCTTTGAGTAACTAAAGAAGCCTCCTTTTTTTCAAATCATGATTTGGATGACATGAATCTTTGGGGTTCTTGCACTCTGAAAACTTGAGAAAAAAGGTGTCTTCAAAAACCATGCTTAATACCATCCGCTATGTTTAGATGTTATGCTGTTAGATGTGTTTCTGGGCATGTAGCTGTGGGCATGAAGCTGGCTGTATTGGATCTATATTGTACAGTTCTTATTATCAGACTTGAGCATACGCGCTGGTGGGCATTTTAATACCAAGATTCAAAAATCACTATTGCTCTTTGTTTTTAGAGTAAGGAATTTATGTTATGTTTTACAACCTCAGAAAGCGCTAATGGTATGGTAATCTGGGATTATTCTGACCAGCAAGAATAGCATAAATCCAGAACTTAAAGAGAATTTGATCGAAGTTCAATAGAAGCTGAAGTGTTTATTAACTTTTGAGTGAACTGAGGATCTGCAACCATGCCTTGTAGTCAGATCAGGGCTCTTTCTATCAAACTGGATATCGAAATCATTGATCTAGTGCAATTTCTTCTCTGGGAGTTACCAGAGCTCATGGCTATTTGTAATTACAATTGCTGTTCCTTTTTGCGAGCAAACGTCATTTTCTGCTTTAGGAACTGTTGCTCATCGTTTTGTTTTGCTGCTACAGGAGGGAGTTCAGAAATGTTGCAGGGATGGTGAGCTTACTATGCCATGGAAGCAGATACTGGAATTCGGAGCGGATGTTTTCCAGAAGGGTCGTACTTCAGGAGACCTTAAGGATAAATGGAGAAACATCTGTAAAGGAGGCCCAAGAAAGAAATGAGGCTTCTTATCAACCTTTTTGGTTCCTTAATGGACACACCTTTTTGGTATATCTGCTTGTAATTATATCTCGTATTAAGCTTTTGTCAATGGCGGCGCTGTTGATAGCTTTAGCTCTACAGTTCAAGTGTCGCATTATAAATTTTTTGCATCTCCAATTGTAATGTATAATCACTCGGTAATGGCAAGTTAATCGGGGAAAAAATCAACGGTGGATTAATATTCATTAATTTAAATATGTTGTTCTTTAGTGTTGCTGTTTTGTGATATTGAAGTTACATATTCGAGCCGCGAAAAGAATCTATTACGTAAAAAATAAGCCTTATCAAAATAAGTTAATATATCGGAAACGTCTTTTTTAGGTTGTGCTTACAATAGGCCCAAATCGTGTAAAGAACACTGGTTTGGTGCTAGTTGTATTGAATTGTGACAGTTTCCATTATTCAGTTTCTATTGCTAAATAGTATTAAGCGAGTTTCAAAAACTTAGGTATTGAGATTAAATGTTAAATTCCGTCTCCTTTAGAAACATTTATTTTATTAACATTCAAACCTCAGTTTAATCAAATAAGGAAGAATCCAACCGAAGTAGCAGCCCCCCTTAATACAAATGTTGTATAATACTCCTGCTCCGTTAATATTTACAATTGATTTCCCAATATATTAAAAAAACATATTAAAAAATCAATTGTAACAATATGTTTAAGATAAATGGAGTATAATTTTCACATGCTCAAGCTAAAAGAAAATTGAACTTAGGTCGTATTCTCCAAAAAGCAATGATTCCATTATGATCATTCTCGTACTAAGGATACGTGGTCATTGAAAACATTGGATCACCAAAGACTACCAGATTACAATGTCTGATCTTATGATTATTAACTCATGTACTCCGAAGCACCCAAATATTCACCATGTTTTTCAAAGTACTCAATCATTCGCTTCAAGAATTTATCCCTTGTCACTGTCTCTGTGACGCAGACAAGGGCACACTGCCTTCTTGCACGTGTCACGGCGACATTCATTCTCCGGCGGTCACTCAAAAATCCCACCTGAACAAATACCCTTCCAGTTACTACTGGAACCAAGCAGCTATATTGAATCCACCAATTATTTATGTCTCACTCCCGGCCGGTTGCGGGGTCTCGCTGTAAGTAAATTACCTATTTTTTAGGATGGAGATATTGTTTGTCTGCCTCGCTCCATACTTTCGAGATAGCTTTTGCTGTCATTGAGATATATTGGGTATAATTGTTGTTCCGGCCGATTGCTTTGTGCTAGGAGAATGAAGATGTAATATTTAAATTGGTCGGTCCTACCCGAAGCAGTTTTATCCCAGAATGACAAGTAGCTGATTATCATTGCACAAGAAATTATGCAACATATCAAAAGAGAATTTGGAAAATCGAGTGATGGCAGTGAAGATTGATTTAGAAAAAGCATATGATAGAGTTAGGTGGAACTTTTTACAGGATGTTCTGAAGGGTATGGGTCTCGATGCAGGGTGGATCAAGTTGATTTTGCACTGTACATGTTCAGCCTCTTTGTCCCTGTTATGGAATGAAAAGAAGGTTGAGTCTTTTACACCTCCGTGAGGATTGAGACAAGGAGACCCTTTGTTTCCATATCTTTTTGTACTTTACTTGGAGGTGTTAAGTAATAGGATAAAAGAAGCGGTACAACATGGGAGGTGGAAGCCAATTAAATCGACGAGGGGACCCAACTAGTGACAAGTGACTGTTGTTTTGCCGCATATAAAACATTCCTTAGGCATTTTGAAGTTGATGTAAAGATGCATAGCTTATGTATACGATGTATTTAGGTTCCCCATTTGGTTAATGAAAGTCTCCCTTTGTTGACCAAAAAAAAGTGAAGTGTACCTCTTTCTTTGAGCTTGACCTTTGATATGATAATGGCTTCTTTCTCCCTACCCTGGAGGCCATCAACAGTGGATATCTCTACATGTTTTAGTTTCTCGTCATTGCTCCGCAACATCTTCAACACAAAAACCTACAAAGAGATACTCTTTTGAGTGTTGAAATTAATCCGCAACTCGAAAAAATAGAAGCTTTATGGCCATGACATCACAATTACCTGAGCAGCATAAGGTGTAATAATCCCTATGTCCTGAAGCTCTGATCCACTTTCAACAAGTCTCTTCGTGTGGACTATGGCGACCTCGGCCTCTCCCTCATTCAGTGTGCTATCCTCCTCATCTTTCCTCTCTTCCACGTCACAACTGTGCAGAATAACAATCAAAAACGAGATACTATGAAACAGCGTCATTACTATTTCAGCGGCTATGCAAATTAAGGAACTAAAATGCTTAAGTAATGCGCAACATAAACAAACAAATCAGTTGATAGTTCTTGAAAAGTCTAGATCTACACGTTTCTCTAGAAGTATAGACCGACAAAATTTGGTCTTTCTAAAGTGAGTTCCTTTGTTTATATTCTCCCACTCTACAAAGCCAAAGAATTGCCAACACATCCAGGGAAAGAGAAATCTCTTAGAATACTACAATTCTGTTATGCCCCGCACCCTCCGTAGGGAAATTAAAAGACAAAGAAGGATTTTACGGGAATTAATGATGGTCAACCCTACTAATTACGAATTAAATAATAGGTTTGATGAGAATTAAATGAAGGGTTAAATAGTAGGAATTAATTGTATTTAATTTTACAATTAAATAATTAGGATTTATCCTTTAAGATAAATAAGAAATGAAATATAATTTAGAAACACCAAACTTTCCCCCCTGACCATATATAAACTGACAGAGCGTCAGTTTTCTCATTTTTCAGAAAACATCGACGCTCTGCAGCCTCTGCCCTAACCGTTCCCCAGGAGTAGAAGAGACAGCCCCGAGAATCAATCCAGCCTTAGTCCGTTCTTCAATCCGTCTTCGAGTAATCAAAGGCAAGTAATCTGTTTATAAGTTCTTACGATTTGTGAAAGATAAACGGCCTATTTTGCTATTCAATTGGATCACCATGCAGTAGATTTGTTCTTGATTATTTGTATACGATCTATGTGATTTGTTCTCGTGATTTGGCCAATGTATATGGAAAAGCTTTTGTTGATGTTGTTGATTATGTGAAATCATGCAAATCCTTATCCCTTGGATCCCCTCTTGACGTGATTGTGTGCTTGCGTGGGTTGAGGGAGAAAGGTAGGATCTTTGGCTGAGTGTGGGTGATGAACGCGCGGATTAGGATTGAATCACGATTGGTATGTTGGTAGCGTTGATTCTGTAGTTAAGTCTGTGATTGTAGTAAGGGCTAGGTGTGGATGGTTTGGGAAAAAAAATCATTGATTCATGGTTCTGCAGAAATTGCAGCGGAAAGTTTGGGAAAAACGCAGGCTTCGATCGATCTAAGTCAGAGATCGATGTCCTCAGAAGGACATCGATCGATCGATGTACAGGCGGCTGAGAGATCGATGTCCCCAGTTGGACATCGATCGATCGATGTAGTAGTAGCTGAGAGATCGATGTAGGTGAAACCTGAGAGATCGATGTCCTCAGAAGGACATCGATCGATCGAAGTCAGAGATCGATGTCCCCAGTTGGACATCGATCGATCGATGTATAGGGGATGAAGTCCTGAAATTTGGTGGAAAGTAGAGGAAGAAAGGGGGGCGTTCGGGAAACCTTTGGGTGACCTTAGAGACTTCGTAAGACCTGATTAAAGTTAGTCTAAGTCTTGGGAACATGCCTTAGGATGGTGAATCAGTCTTGGTGTTTTTCAACGGATTCTCGAATCGAGTTTCAACGGGAATGACTTAGGCGGGTTAAGAGATGAAGGTACGAGGTACTTGAGAGTTCAACAAAGTATGGTTAGGGATATCGGTCTTAGGTTATGGATCTTAGTATCATGCCTAAGGGTTGACACGCTAGTCGGAGCCTAAGTGATGACGTGTAGGTTAGCAAAAGCTCGTGTGTGTTGTACTTGCGCATGTGTACATGAATGACTTATATGAATGTGAATTGCATACGAGAATGAGAAATGAGAATGATATGAGGAGTCTTGCATCATGGCACGTGCATTTGCATATTGATTTGAAAAGAAAGGTGCTTCGGCACAGATTTGCGAAGGTGACCTGCAACGTAAACCGGGATGGAAATATAAGCCGGGGCGCGTTACAGGGTATAAAGTTGTCTGTAATGCTACTCGGGATGGAAATATAAGCCGAGGTGCATTACAGGGTATAAAGTTGGCTGTAACGTAAACCGGGATGGAAATATAAGCCGGGGCGCGTTACAGGGTATAAAGTTATGTGAAGTGACCGGACATTGTGACATGCACTGCACTGTTTTGAAAGAGAAAGCGTTCATGCATACGTGAATGTATAGTGTAGTGCATCTTTTGGCATGCATCATGAGAGTCAATGTGGTATGAACGTGAGTGGTACTTGATTGCCTATGAAGTGTTAATTGTGAACAAATTGCTGTACTTGTTTACTGCGTTATTCACTTACATATTTGGAAACTTTACAAGACATGTGCCCCTCAATTCCCTCAAGTTATCTATTACTCATGTCTTGCCATGTGTTGATCCCGTACGTCTTATAAGTGGGTTACTTGCTAGCGTTTTCGCTAAGGGTACTGCCTTTGATCTTGCAGATGAACCCAGTTACGATATGATTTTCATTGAGGATGACGGCGAGTGGGCGGAATGGGATGCATATGCCTTATGGAGAAGTTTGATTAGATAGTTCTGTTAATTCTGGTTTTATTTCGTTTGAGGTTTTAGATGGTTGCGACCATACACAGTTCTTTTGGTATTCACATTGTCGGTTGATGTACTGTATTGATGATTTAGACTTCCGAGATATGTTTCCGCGCTTATTTCTCTTACGTCATCGATGATGTGTAGTCGAGAGATGAGACGTCTTGTAGTCTTCTCAGTAAGCTACGACGGGTGAACCGATTCGGATTCCGTTGTCCGGGTCGGGGCGCTACAGGTGGTATCAGAGCCTAGGCTTCAGATCTACCTCGGAGACCTAGGTTATGACATGTAGAGTCTTAAGTTATGATCTTCACCTTAAGTTGATCTTTAGATCTAAGTATGCAATTTCAGATTTAAGCTTGATCTGGGATGGGTGTGTGTACGAGCGCGATTAGTGAAATCCAATAATTGTAATCGTTATAACCTATGAACTACGCCTTGTACCCTTATAGATGTCACGTTTTAATTTGGAACTGCTCGACACTAATGACGTGAACTTGCAGAAAAATGCCTCCCAGACGTGATAACCAAGGTAACGGTGGCAATGGGAACAATGACCCTCCTCCACCACCACCAGTTCTAGTCCCACAAGCGCTGATTGATGCTATCACAGTGATAGCCCAAGGAGTTGCTCAGCAGCAGCAACAACCGCAGCAACCCCCGCCGCCACAGCACGGCATAAGGTACTATATTGGGGAAATGCGAAAGATGCATGCCCCAAACTTTGAAGGGACAACTGACCCAGAGGTGGCTGGGTTTTGGCTGGACGAAGTAGAAAAATGCTTCAGGCTAGTGCAAGTGCCTGAAGAACACAAGGTGGATGTGGCCACGTCTTTCCTAACTGGCAGAGCGAATGCATGGTGGAACGGCATTTCGCCCAAGATGACTTCTCCCATCCAGTGGAGTCAATTTGTGAAGGCCTACAAGGACTATTATGTGCCAGAGACTGCCATTTTGGAGAAAATGAGACAGTTTGACAAGTTCGAACTGGGAAGGATGTCTGTCTCTGATTACGCAGATCGGTTCCATGCCTTGGGTAAGTTCACACCCTTGGTACTGGAAAACAACCGAATGAAGATGCTAAAATTTGAGGAAGGACTGAACCCCCGCATTCGGACTGCAATAGCGGGGTCAAGCTTGAAAACGTTTGAGGAAATGTTAGACGCATGTTACCGGGTGGAGAGTGACATGCGTAGGTCGCAACAAAGAGAGGCTCGGGAAGAATCGAGCAAGAGACCAAGGGTGGAGCAAAGCGGAAGTAGACCCGGACGTTGGGTCAAGATCCCCAGGAAGGGACAAGCGGGGCCAGTTCAAAGGGCACCGCAGCCAAATCAACCTGATCGCCAAGCACCTGCAGAATGCCCGCACTGCCATAAAAGACACATGGGCGAATGTTGGAAAATATCAGGTGCGTGCTTCAGATGTGGAAAGCCAGGCCATAGGATCAAGGACTGCCCAGAATGGAATCCTAAACCGTAAGCCGGAGCAGGGCCAGCTCAACAGCAGAGAGGTAGGCCCAATGCGAGAGTCCACGCGATGACGGACGCTGAAGTCTAAGAGGATGCGAACGTGGTGACAGGTACGACCTAAGTTAAATAATTGTGGTTTAAGTTGGATTTTAGTTTTCTAAGTTGATAACTGAAGATGTGTTTTATGTGAAACTTTTATGTGCTACTCCCTTGTGAATAGGTGTGATCTTAGTTAACAAAGTACCTGCCAACGTGTTATTTGATAGTGGAGCTAGTCACTCCTTCATTTCTAAGCGATTTGCCAAAGGACTCGACTGTCTACCCGAATGGCTTGAGAACCCATTTAGGGTACAGGCAGCAGGAGAACAAGTACTGACTTCTCATCATCAGTACAAGGACTGTGAGTTGGAATTAGATGGGAAGCTTGTCTCGGTGACGCTAGTCCCAATACCTCTGAAGGACTTTGATATAATATTGGGCATGGATTGGTTGACCAAGAATCATGCCAACATCGACTGCAGACTTAAGCGAGTGACCCTCAAAGACCCTGAGATGAATGACATCACGGTGCAAGGGAATACCAAGATAACCAAGGCTCCTAAGAAAATATACATGACGGCGATTAAGGCCTTTAAGGCTTTACAGAAAGGAGCAGAGGGATATATGGTGTATGCTATAGATGCTCAACAAGAAGTTCCCTCCATGGATCAAATTCCGGTAATCAATGAATTTAAGGACGTATTTCCGGATGATTTACCGGGAGTTCCGCCATCGAGAGAAGTGGAGTTCGAAATCAATTTGATACCCGGAGCCGAGCCTATATCAAAGGCACCCTACAGAATGGCTCCAGCTGAACTTAAGGAGCTAAAGGGGCAACTTCAGGAGTTGTTGGACAAGAAATTGATACGCCCCAGTGTATCACCTTGGGGAGCTCCAGTTCTATTCGTAAAGAAGAAAGATGGCAGCATGAGGCTGTGCATCGACTACCGAGAACTGAATAAGATTACCATTAAGAACAAATATCATTTGCCAAGGATAGAGGACTTATTTGACCAACTTAAAGGAGCTCGTTGGTTCTCAAAGATCGATCTCCGTCAAGGGTATCACCAGCTGCTTGTGAAAGCCGGAGACGTACCTAAAACGGCGTTCTGAACTCGATACGGGCATTATGAATTCTTAGTGATGCCTTTTGGACTAACTAATGCCCCAGCAGCTTTCATGGACTTGATGAACACTGTGTTCCGAGAACAGTTAGACCAATTTGTAGTAGTGTTCATCGATGACATTTTGGTCTATTCCCCCGACGAACAAGCTCATGCTGAACATTTGAGAGTGGTGTTGCAAATTCTGAGGCAACAAAGGCTCTATGCCAAATTCAGTAAGTGTGAATTTTGGCTGAGAAGTGTAGCCTTCCTTGGTCACGTGATTTCTGAAGATGGGATCTCTGTGGATCCTAAGAAGATAGAAATCATCACTGAGTGGCCAAGACCCACAAATGTGACCGAAGTCAGAAGCTTCCTAGGCTTGGCAGGCTACTATAGGAAGTTTGTTGAGGGATTCTCGACGATAGCAGTACCATTGAGCCGACTTACTCAGAAGAAGACTAAATTCGAATGGACTGCTGAATGCGAGCAGAGCTTTACTGAGCTCAAGAAGAGATTGACCACAGCCCCGGTGTTGGCGCAACCTTCCGGCACCGACGGTTTCGTGATCTATAGCGACGCGTCTAAGAAAGGGCTAGGTATGTACATCATTACAATTAATGCAGTGTATATACATATGCTAGTCTTAAACTAACGTTCTGTTTATAGGGTGTGTTTTGATGCAAAATGAACGAGTCATATCATACGCGTCAAGACAATTGAAACCATATGAGCAGAACTACCCGACGCATGACTTGGAACTCGCAGCTGTGGTATTTGCCCTTAAGATCTGGAGACACTACCTATATGGAGAGAAATGTGCAGTGTTCACAGATCATAAGAGCTTAAAGTATCTATTCTCGCAGAAGGAGTTGAATATGAGACAAAGAAGATGGTTAGAGTTACTCAAGGACTATGACTTGACCATCAACTACCACCCGGGAAAAGCCAATAGAGTGGCGGACGCATTGAGCAGAAAGTCTAGCCACGCAAGACAGTCTCCATTGGAAAGAGAGATTGAAGAGTTTGACCTTGAATTGGTGGATTCAGTGGCAAATGTCCTCACAGCTCTGTCTATCAGCCCAGATTTGGTGGACCGAATCAAAGAAGCACAGTATGAGGACCCAGCACTGAAAGAGATCCGCGACAGATTATCCACGGGACCGGTAAAGGACTTCCAGTTGCGAGAAGATGGGAGTCTATGGTTCCAGAATCGGTTATGCGTGCCAAGTAAAGACGAACTCCGGACAGAATTGCTCCGAGAAGCGCATAACTCAAGAATGTCTATCCACCCGGGGAGTACTAAGATGTATAAGGACCTCAAAGGAAACTATTGGTGGATAGGGATGAAAAGGTCAATAGCAGCATATGTGGAGAGGTGTTTGGTTTGCCAACAAGTCAAAGCGGAACATCAACGACCTGGTGGTTTGATGAAGCCACTAGAGATTCCAGAATGGAAGTGGGAGCACGTGACGATGGATTTCGTAATGGGACTACCCAAGACCCGCAATGGAAACGAGATGATTTGGGTAATTGTAGACAGATTGACGAAGACGGCTCACTTTATAGCCATGCCTCATGGTACTTCGTATGAAAGGTTATCCAATATCTATGTGGATAACATTGTGAGTCTACATGGAGTCCCAGTCAGCATCGTATCGGACCGTGACCCCAAGTTCACCTCTAAGTTCTGGAGAGCATTCCAGAAAGCTATGGGTACGGAGTTGAGAATGAGTACAGCATATCACCCGCAAACGGATGGACAATCCGAGAGGACCATCCAAACATTGGAAGACATGTTGAGAGCATGCGCCTTGGATTTCAAAGGAAACTGGGATAGCATGTTGAAGTTAATGGAGTTCTCCTATAATAACAGCTATCACAGTGCAATTGGCATGGCTCCATTTGAAGCGCTATACGGACGCAAATGCAGATCTCCGGTTTGTTGGGATGAAGTCGGAGAAAGGACAATCACCGCACCAGAGTTAGTTGAGCAAACGGTGGAAAAGGTTAAGGTGATAAGAGAGAAACTCAAGGTGGCCCAAGATCGCAGTAAAAGCTGGGCTGACTCCAAAAGACGACCGTTGGAGTTTGAGGAGGGCGATAAAGTTTACCTACGAGTTTCACCAACTAAGGGAGTTGCTAGATTCGGGGTGAAGGGCAAGTTAAGCCCGAGATATATTGGTCCTTATGAAGTTCTTGGTAAGGTTGGTGAAAGAGCCTACCGACTAGCTTTACCCCCGAGTTTATCACAAGTCCATAACGTATTTCATGTATCTCAACTAAGGAAATACGTATCGGATCCAAACCATGTCCTTGAAGCCCAACCGTTGGATGTTAAAGAGGATGTCACTTACGAAGAACATCCTACAAGGATCGTGGATAGAAAAGATCAAGTCCTACGCCGACGCGTCATTCCGTATGTCAAAGTTCAGTGGAGTAACCATACGGAGCGCGAAGCCACGTGGGAGCTTGAAGAACAAATGAAGGAGTTATATCCACACCTCTTCCAATAAGGTACGCCAGTTTCGAGGACGAAACTTCTTATAAGGGGGGAGGGATGTTATGCCCCGCACCCTCCGTAGGGAAATTAAAAGACAAAGAAGGATTTTACGGGAATTAATGATGGTCAACCCTACTAATTACGAATTAAATAATAGGTTTGATGAGAATTAAATGAAGGGTTAAATAGTAGGAATTAATTGTATTTAATTTTACAATTAAATAATTAGGATTTATCCTTTAAGATAAATAAGAAATGAAATATAATTTAGAAACACCAAACTTTCCCCCCTGACCATATATAAACTGACAGAGCGTCAGTTTTCTCATTTTTCAGAAAACATCGACGCTCTGCAGCCTCTGCCCTAACCGTTCCCCAGGAGTAGAAGAGACAGCCCCGAGAATCAATCCAGCCTTAGTCCGTTCTTCAATCCGTCTTCGAGTAATCAAAGGCAAGTAATCTGTTTATAAGTTCTTACGATTTGTGAAAGATAAACGGCCTATTTTGCTATTCAATTGGATCACCATGCAGTAGATTTGTTCTTGATTATTTGTATACGATCTATGTGATTTGTTCTCGTGATTTGGCCAATGTATATGGAAAAGCTTTTGTTGATGTTGTTGATTATGTGAAATCATGCAAATCCTTATCCCTTGGATCCCCTCTTGACGTGATTGTGTGCTTGCGTGGGTTGAGGGAGAAAGGTAGGATCTTTGGCTGAGTGTGGGTGATGAACGCGCGGATTAGGATTGAATCACGATTGGTATGTTGGTAGCGTTGATTCTGTAGTTAAGTCTGTGATTGTAGTAAGGGCTAGGTGTGGATGGTTTGGGAAAAAAAATCATTGATTCATGGTTCTGCAGAAATTGCAGCGGAAAGTTTGGGAAAAACGCAGGCTTCGATCGATCTAAGTCAGAGATCGATGTCCTCAGAAGGACATCGATCGATCGATGTACAGGCGGCTGAGAGATCGATGTCCCCAGTTGGACATCGATCGATCGATGTAGTAGTAGCTGAGAGATCGATGTCCCCAGTTAGACATCGATCGATCGATGTAGGTGAAACCTGAGAGATCGATGTCCTCAGAAGGACATCGATCGATCGAAGTCAGAGATCGATGTCCCCAGTTGGACATCGATCGATCGATGTATAGGGGATGAAGTCCTGAAATTTGGTGGAAAGTAGAGGAAGAAAGGGGGGCGTTCGGGAAACCTTTGGGTGACCTTAGAGACTTCGTAAGACCTGATTAAAGTTAGTCTAAGTCTTGGGAACATGCCTTAGGATGGTGAATCAGTCTTGGTGTTTTTCAACGGATTCTCGAATCGAGTTTCAACGGGAATGACTTAGGCGGGTTAAGAGATGAAGGTACGAGGTACTTGAGAGTTCAACAAAGTATGGTTAGGGATATCGGTCTTAGGTTATGGATCTTAGTATCATGCCTAAGGGTTGACACGCTAGTCGGAGCCTAAGTGATGACGTGTAGGTTAGCAAAAGCTCGTGTGTGTTGTACTTGCGCATGTGTACATGAATGACTTATATGAATGTGAATTGCATACGAGAATGAGAAATGAGAATGATATGAGGAGTCTTGCATCATGGCACGTGCATTTGCATATTGATTTGAAAAGAAAGGTGCTTCGGCACAGATTTGCGAAGGTGACCTGCAACGTAAACCGGGATGGAAATATAAGCCGGGGCGCGTTACAGGGTATAAAGTTGTCTGTAATGCTACTCGGGATGGAAATATAAGCCGAGGTGCATTACAGGGTATAAAGTTGGCTGTAACGTAAACCGGGATGGAAATATAAGCCGGGACGCGTTACAGGGTATGAAGTTATGTGAAGTGACCGGACATTGTGACATGCACTGCACTGTTTTGAAAGAGAAAGCGTTCATGCATACGTGAATGTATAGTGTAGTGCATCTTTTGGCATGCATCATGAGAGTCAATGTGGTATGAACGTGAGTGGTACTTGATTGCCTATGAAGTGTTAATTGTGAACAAATTGCTGTACTTGTTTACTGCGTTATTCACTTACATATTTGGAAACTTTACAAGACATGTGCCCCTCAATTCCCTCAAGTTATCTATTACTCATGTCTTGCCATGTGTTGATCCCGTACGTCTTATAAGTGGGTTACTTGCTAGCGTTTTCGCTAAGGGTACTGCCTTTGATCTTGCAGATGAACCCAGTTACGATATGATTTTCATTGAGGATGACGGCGAGTGGGCGGAATGGGATGCATATGCCTTATGGAGAAGTTTGATTAGATAGTTCTGTTAATTCTGGTTTTATTTCGTTTGAGGTTTTAGATGGTTGCGACCATACACAGTTCTTTTGGTATTCACATTGTCGGTTGATGTACTGTATTGATGATTTAGACTTCCGAGATATGTTTCCGCGCTTATTTCTCTTACGTCATCGATGATGTGTAGTCGAGAGATGAGACGTCTTGTAGTCTTCTCAGTAAGCTACGACGGGTGAACCGATTCGGATTCCGCTGTCCGGGTCGGGGCGCTACAAATTCTGTAGGCCGTATTTCAGAGGACGAAACGTCCAGAAAGTTTAACTCACCCAGCAATGTATATAAGAAGAAGGGGTTATCTTTGTCGTGGATGACTTCTTCACGTCCTCAAGATCAAATAGCATATGTGCAGCGACAATTGGGTGGACATCAATCTGTGATGGTGACAATAACAACATGCCTCAAGAATAACATGATAAAAAGAAAGGCGGCAAGGAAAAATCAACAAAACAATGACACAAGTAAATCCACTAAGCATATAATTGAGTACCTTATTGTCATAGAGGGCTTCTGATGACCACTTCATAATAAGCTCATGAATACATTACTGCACTATGAGCATAGACATGATTTACATTCTCAGAGAGGTAGCATAATTTACACTACTAAAATTTTCACCGTTTCTGCAAGAGATGACAAAAAGATAAAAAGAAAGGACGTCATCCTATATGCACAACAGCTAACCGCACAGGAGTTTCTTGGAAGTTGGTTTAACTCTTTTCATGAAAGGCACATTGTAATCCTGAAATAGTTTAACACTGGAGAAATAAACACAAAGGTATTGAAGAATCATGAAAATATTGGACGACTAAACATTAGGGAATTTTAGTGATAAAATACAAAAAATGGACCTTTTCCATGTCGACAAGGGGACCAGTGAGGGAGACGAATTGCTAGAGAGAAGAGGTGTTATTCTTCTTCAAGTTGCCTTTCTCCATAATCTTCTTTCTGTTTCACACCTCTCACACTCCAGCTGCTCCATTTCGTCTTTCGGCTCTTGGGTTCTGGGATTTCTTTCTTGTTTGCAAAAGAGCAACGCCTAAATCCTTGGTCTCCGTATAAAAATGACAAATTAGTTTGAGTTCTTAAATTTGTCTCTCCAATGCAGTCCTTTTTACCTGTTCAATTTGACGGAATTCATCCGATCTTTTTTTCATGTAAGCTATTTCGGTTCATTTGTATAATTATTTGTGATTAGTTATAATGATTTTTTTTTTTTTTTTTTTTTT
>AP025061.1:731442-772342 GCA_036186865.1 Eustoma russellianum | reverse complement strand
TTTTTTTTTTTTGCAATGTCCTCTTCTTCTGTAGCTGTAGGAGATTAATTAGGTACGCAATTTCATTTCATTATGCTTACGTTTTAGGAGATGTCAACAAATTTGGGTTCAGAAAAAAAGGTTTCGAATATGATTGACTTGACTCTCGAAGATATTATATCTTAATAGAAAACAAAAGAATCATAAAACACGAGAACCTAGCCCACCGGAAACTAACAAAGTGCAAGTAAGGTGCGCATATCAGATCGCGAAGTGATCCGGTCCCTCTCAGCGTTTTATATAATGATTGTTATGCAGGATCGGCAATTGTTGACCTGATGTATTCGAATATGGAAGAAATAAAACCTTCATTTCCCCTTGTGCTTCTTTACATAAGATATTTGCCTGAAGAAAGGCAGAGACTCACACAAACATGTATATGCAGAAGATCAAAATGTAAAAGAAAGAAAGCTTAAGAGTTTCTTTCCTCTATAAACCTCAATGAGAACATTCACACGTTTCTAAAATCTCCATGTAACTATGCTGCTTCTAGCTGTTATCTGTGCAGACCACTTCTTTCTTAACTCTGTCCTATTTTCATCAATCCGGCATTAGATATTGACAACCTTCCGTTTCTTGGCTCCTCATGTCCTTTTTTCCTGCAGAGGGGCCATCATCGCGCTCCTACGAGGCATTCTCTGGGCAAACCATAAATCTTTTCCAGATGAGATAGCTCTCGTCTCCATGGGTCGTTGTGTAACTTGTAGCGCAAAACCTTAAGAAAATAATATAGAATTTCAATCATTAGATACCCTTACAGGGGGAACAGGGGTTTGTTTTTCCTTTTTTGGTTGTTTACAGTACGGATGATGTAGAAAGATGCAACAGCATTGCATGAAGTTCAAAAGTTTGAAGTACATAGCCATTTTCAGGCCAAGGAAAATTAGCTACCTGTATGAATGTAGCAAATGCATCATCTTCAGTTAGTTCTGAAAATGCCTTAGCCCAACCCTCCACAAGTCCCAACGTGGTCTTTTGCCTCTCAGCTTCCAGTAAAATAGAATCGCGATACAAGAACCTTTGCCATATCTTCTTCACGTTTGACAATTTGTATTCTATTTCTGTCTCATTGATACCCTACAAAACCGATATCACTGCTGAGTGCCGAAAACATCAGGTCTCTTATTAGAGAAAGTGAATTGATTGATCAGGGAGGAAACTGCTACCCTGAGGATTTTAATCATGTCTGGGATTTCATCTTCTTGTATCCGAACAGTAAAGCTATCATAGTTGAGGAAATTTTCAAATGGGAGGTAGATTCCGTCCTGAATGACAACCGGGATACATCCTTGCAGAATACTATCTTCCATGCGACCACTCCAGCCGTCACCAGGCATAACCCCACAAAAAGTAGAATTGGCCAACTCCGCATGATAGTGGTCAGTACGTTGTGGTGTCACCACTACATCTGGTTCATGCTGTCTCCCAAGTTTCCCTTCTTTATTAGGGATTGATCCAAATTCATTGCCAACCTTTTGCCTTATGCCCATGCTATACCTAAACAATATACCATCTTCTAGCTGGTAAAACTGTACAATATGATACCTTACTTTAGTGTTCCCGACACCCCCCCCTGCACACACACAACCCCCCACCCCAACAAAAAGAAAAAGAAAACTGTACCTTATTTTCATGTTTCTCGCATCCCCTGCACTCAAAACAAGAAGATACCTTACTTTAATGTTCCCCCCACCCAGCATACTGCACTACTATGCCTAACTAGGAGGATGATTTAAGGAGGGGGAAAGATGGGGGGGAGAGGAGGGAACAAACATACATACAGAGAAATCAGAAGCTCCATAAACGAGCACATTGATATGAAGTCAAAATGGTGAGAAAAGGGTATCATGTATGTATATTGCGAAGAGGAAGCATTTCACAGGGTTTTGCACCGTTTAGGTAATGTCTCACTTACTTATCTTCTGGCCTCCCCTCCTTGTAAGCTGGCCCTAGATTTCCATTAAAATAGAAGAAAGTCTTCCTCTTCTCACGAGGCCTGCATTCAATTTGTCGATGAATAACTGGACTGAAAATGTTATCCTCACGTTAAGTAGATGTGAAAGTAGAAACCAAAGCTTGACAAATAAGGTCACTTTCAGGACTGGTTACCAGGACCAATATTCTGATTTCAGGGAATTCTCATCAGGCATTTTCCATGCGGGAAGTACTAGATCTTTCTCTGGCTCATAGCACGGGTGATTTCCTCTCCTTTCTGCAGGAATATCATCCCACTTGTCAGCCCAATATGCTGTTGTTGAGTAATTATGCTTTGAGTTTGTATTGCCCCAGTGCACCAACATCACACTGTTCCATATTTCCTTAGGGGCATAACAAGCTCCTTCGTCCCATGAAAAGAACTGCCTTGAGACATGTAGATACCACTGTCAACTTATAATTCTAAAGAATGTCATCCAAGTGCTCAGGTTGGTAACTTATTGAAATTCATATTCACTGGAAACAGTACCCAAATGTGATCTCTCCCAGATGAGCGATTCCAGTAAGGATATTGGGCAGCGATATGATCACGTGCCTTCTTATAATAGTCCAGTGTTAGAGAACTTCTGAGGCCAAAATGATCCTGGAGTTGATCAGATCAATAGAAAATTTATAAATTCACATAGTAAATGAACTTTTCGATGATGCTCGAAGATGGGAATATAGAAAATGGAAGGCACAGGTTCCTAGTTGATGACCCTGAAACTGGCATGGTCAATAGGTACCATTCAAGAGGGTATATCAGTAGAGAAAGGTACCAGCAGCGCTTCACATTCAAGGGCTTACTTCATAGGTTAGAGCTGTGCTGCTTACTGACAGACTCGAAATCTTGTTCATTCACACTAAAGAGAAGTTTCAAGCCAAATTAAGTTGTCAAAAGAATAAAGACTGCAGCCTTTATTAACATAAAGGTGTGGAAGAGGCAAACACTCTAGAACCACCTTCAGTATGGATACGAAAACCTGCATTTCTATGGGGCGAACGGAAAGCCAATTTAACATAAAACGTGTGATTTTAGTCACACAACTAGTTCACTAAAGCAATGTCTACTTCATGGGCGGTTTCACTGAAAAGTCTCAACCCCGTGACTGAAAAAATGCGACATCAAAAATCCAACACTACGCTAGTCTTTTCGTGGACAAGCAGTACATGTGTCACTTCGACACTTGAAATAAAACTTCGAGCTAAACAAATATAGTGGATGTGTATGAGAACGCAATGAAAAAGCGTAAGGACTCTAGGAGGACTAAGTCCAGAGTTCTCTATTACAGTGAGTTTACACCAAGGATCGGCATTAAGTTCTTACTAATTTGCATTGGTTATTGATGAGCACATTCGACACATTTAAGACAGAATTCCATGGAGCATGTTATTTGTAGATGACATTGTACTGAAAGATGAGACAAGTGAAGGAGTCAAGCTAAGCTGGAACGTTGATGGGAGACGCATGAGGAAAAGGGGTTCAAATTGACTCGAAAGAAGAGAATACATGAAATTTAACTTCGCAACAAAATATTTGCAAAAAAAATAATTTTAGCAACAAAAGAATGATATTGGAACCTTCTGTGAAACTATGAGACCAAGAAATTCACTTGAATGAATTTTAGACATTTATGATCTATACTACAGAAAGATGGAGAAACTGACAAGGACGTGAACCACAAAGCACAGGTGGCCAGGGTGATTAAAGTGGATAAGTACATCATGTCTTCTTTGTGTAGGAAAATACCTTTAAAGCTAAAAATAAAGTTTACAGAACGGCAGTAAGACCTGCATTGCTGTATATGTCTGACTGATGGACATCCAATTATGAGCATGAAAAAAGATGTGAGTGGCGGATATAAAAATGTCAAGATGGATATTTTGACATACAAGGAATGATAAAATAAGAAAAGAACATACAAGGAGAAAGGTTGGGGTGGCTCCTATAAAGAGAAGATGAGAAAGTCAAGGTTAAAATGGTATGGACCTATGCAAAGACGTCATGCAGATGCACATATTAGCTGGTGAAAAATTAATAAATAATGTGCATGTTAAACGTGTGTGAGGGATACCACATGGAGATATACAATAAGAAAATATACGACTTACATGACAATTGAGGAACATATGGTCAGTCATGAAGAACGGTGAAGACAGTTGATTCATGTAGCCGATGTCAAGTAAATAATATAAGATTTATGTGAAAATTTTATGTACTTAGGCTGGAATCACGATTGAGATGATATGGTAATTTTGAAAGAGACGTATTAAAGGCGTATATTATGCATTAGGTGCTAAGAGACACAAAAGAATGGTAGGATTTAGGCTACAACTAAAAAAAGTAAAAATAAATAAATAAATAAAACGCAAGAGAAATGATTGATCTATATAACGGGCTCTACATAGCGGGAAAAAGGATTGAGAGTCGTTGTTGTGATAGCTCAACTCACAAAGAAAAGGGTCCTGAAAAGATACTGAAAAGAGGTGCACAAATGGAAACGAGAAGCATGCATATCGCTCCAACTCACAAAGAAAGTATAGAATTTACACAAACCTGTAAGCTTATATGGGGCGCATTATCTGCACGAGTTATAACGCAAGAATCCAGAACGGGAACAAAGAAATAGTCTGCTTCTTCTCCATTCAAAGTGCGATAGGGACTAGCCAATATACTTTCCAAAAGGGCCATCTGCTCTCCCATAGCATGACACGAAATGTGAGCACATTCCCAAAGGGGGGAGAAAGAAAAAGGGCACGCACACATACACAGCTTTCAAAATCTACGGATTTTGAAGAATACCTGTGCACCATACAGCATATCTGTCCATTCAGTAGCATTTCTGTGATCATAAATTCTGTTCACGCATTGCAGAATGAAATGCCTCCCCTATAATAGACAACAGCATAAGCGTGATATACGTCTTTTCTCTACTGACGAGAAGAACAGAACTTGCTAGTGGTAAGATTTTTGACCTCTAAAAGAAGGCTGTTAAATTCTGGTGGCAAATCATAAACATATATTAGGGGTCTTTTCTTTTTCACCACCGCAGTCAGATTAACAAGATTGCCGCTTTTGGTTGCATCTTCTGGAACATGGACCTGCCCAGGCCGGAGCCAACGGGGCCAATCCATTATTGCGGATGCAACAGTTGGAACACTGCAGTCTAGTCCGTACCAGCCATTATCACACTGCAAGATAATCACTCTCTTAAGTCTTACGTGTTAGATAATATTTGAAGACGTCCAAGTTACCATCACACTACATATTTTGTGAGAAGGGAAAAGGCTAAAAAAAAAAAAATCAAAAATGAAGCCTTAGAATAGGACGCAATATATCTGTGACAAACACCTTTATTCTCGGTTTCAAAAGTTCATAAACCTTAAGCAAGAAGAGGAGTTGACTTCCATAGAGCATGTATATACTAAGGGCTGCTTCTCAAAGATTACTCAAAGAAGAAAAAGATGAAATGCATGATTTGTTTCTGAAGAACAAAAGAGAGAGTGAAAAAGCTAAAATGTGAAAAGAATGCTGCCTCAAGGAAAAAGAGAAGTACTGACTAATCAACTCTATTTCAACTTCAAAGGGTTTCACCTGACAAAATCCACCACGGCAGTATCCATGACCAGTGCATTGATTAATACAGGTGCTTTGAACAGGAACCTCACAAAATCTGCCCCAAAAGCCATCGTACTTGCACTCACATGCTTCCTTGAACTTCACTTTACCAGCATAAGCTTCAGCAGGATCCACATTACACCAGCCTTCCCGGCTGATATTAGTAGTGAAAACGTCCATATCAACTTTGCTCCAATCAGCTAAAGAGGGACCACCAGGTTCAGAAGGTGGGCTAAATTCACACAGGGTGATAAGAAACCAGAAAGTGTTCAAGAACAAATAATCAATTAATGCAACAACTAGAGTTGCATATGCTTACTTTATTCGGAAACCGCATCCCTCTGCAAGGGGTCGATTTGGGTACTTTGTGCCTTTTCCACAAAAGCACATAGCCCTGGTAGTGTCACAATGAGCTGGACAAATTGAGACAACCCAACGACCATATGGCAGCTCTTTTGATGCAGGGTGATTGCAACTAAGTGGTATTATTTCTGAGCATTCTTCTCCTGCAATCCACATACATATTCCATTAGATGCTCCAATGAAGGCTTTGTTCACCAAAATAATTAACAGGGCAAATAAAATACACATACTTGGCAACACGTAGGGAATTTGAAACTCAGTAAGACATGCCTACAGTAAAAGTCAAAATGTCTGCTCATAAATTCCAACGCCACTCCAAGCTAAGGTGAAAGCGCATATTATCAAACATAAATTTTGATGTCCAAGTCAGTTTGCAGTTTGGTGTGGTTCATTCAGCAGCTAAATACTGCCATGCCTTGCTGTGGGTAAATGCAGATATAGTGGCATAATAACTACAGCAAACACATGTCTACATGAAAGAAAATCGAAACATGTTCAATAAAAATACACCTTGACACCTGGAGTATAGGCAAATTCCTTACCACGAACATGACAAAATTTTCAAGCCGCCTGTTAACAGGTGCCCTTATGCAGAGAACTAGCTCTCGCTTATAAAACAGAAAAGGGAAATCCCATTAACAGCTAGCATCATGATCAAACTTATCACTATCGTGCTGGCTAATAATAGTCTGCAATAACGGGGGCAGTATGACCTTTGCTTATAGAAGAAAGACCAAATCAGAGCACGTGACAAGGGCCCTTGATTTGTTACAAAGATATCAAGCACTGAGAGAAGAATATTTGAAACATAACCAAACTTACCACCAAACCCATGAAAGCAGCGGCATTGACCCAATTCGTGATTGCAAATGCCTTGACCGCTGCAATTGTTTTTGCAGATCCTGCCTCCAATTTTCTGATGTCAATTATCGGGTATCAGAAATGGCTTGAACAGAGTTATGAAATAGTTATAAACAGTGAACGAAATACATCAAATGCTTTGTTCTGTATCCAAATATATTCGCATCCATTACATCCAGAAACCAACTAAGTGTCATGCAAAAAAGCACAAAACAAGAAACAAGGTCTCCGTACAAACACAAAGGGACTTAAATACATTAGAATGAAGTTTTTAGTACCTCTGCCACGTTGATTTCAGCAGCTTTCGAGTCACATCCAGAAAACCACCTACCAATCTCTGCCTTCCAAGGAGCACGTCTATAAAAAACAGCATTATGCGAATCAACAGGAAACTGCATAAGCAAATCTACCATGGACTCTAAACTTTGCTGATTGCCTCTCTTGTCTTGCTCAGAAGACCCTTTATCAGGCTTGCTAGGCCCAATTGATTCATTTAAAAACTTATCACTGTAAACCACCCTGTCGTTCTGACCATTACGTTCGCCAGTTTCAAAGGCACCATTTAAGGGCACACGCCAACTACCATACTGCCTTGACCGGAAAAATTCAGTAGAAGGAACTAAAGAAAACATAAACAAATGAACAACTGCAACTAAAGCCAGAACTGCAGCAATGGCTGTCACCAAGGACCATGAACCCCTCCATTTCTGTAAGGAGAACATGATCCAAGAAGAAGATTCTCTTCCTTGATCACCTGTGCTTAACGACATCATCTTCTCTGATGCTGACCGCAGCTTCAGATAGAGATTTGAATAAATACTATATATTCAATTCAACCTGCAAAAGAACATTGCCTCTATAGATCAAACTGTTCTAAAACAGCATAAAAGGCACATCTGGTGCCCAATTAAAAAGCTACATCATAAAGACTTTCATAGTTACCATAAAGCTCCAGCAGATTATCAAAATTTGAAAAGTAAACATTACAACATTGGGGGAAACATGAGTCTTTGCCACTAAAAGACAGTTTTTCAAGGTTTCAGACCGAAGGACTAGAAAAGTAGCAGACTTTGACAGTTTCCCCAAACGTAGTACTTTAAGAACTTAACATACAATGTGAATTTGAAACGGTAGGTCAAACCTTGATTAATTTTGAAATAAGGAGCACAAACAAAAAGTAATCTTTCAATTTCAAGACAAAAAGGAAAACATATAGCCCAAAATAAAAGTTACTACAAGTCATTACCAATCAACTTTGGAAGATGCTCGACCGTTTTCCAAAGAGCCCGGATGATTCAAGACATCCATGAGAAGCTTCAAACTGATTTCTAACGGAAATACGATGAATTGCGAAAAAGGGAGCTTATTTAAAGGTCTCGTATGGAAATGACGGAAGACGCCATGGGCCTTATGAGTTCTGACAGGAGGGAAATGTCAGAACACAGGTCAAAAGTCAAATGGCGGCTTCGCGTAATGTGGCAATAAATGTGATTAATACTTCTTTTATTTTTTTTCCTTTTTTGTAAAGTAGAATACGGATTGTTTAAAAAAGATAACAAAAATGATTAATACTTCTTCTTTCTTTTTCTTTTTTTTTTTGTTTTTGTGTTAAGTATAATACGGTTTTTTTTTTCCCCTGTGGTGGAATAAAGAGTTGTTTAGAAAAAGAAAATAATATGGATTGGACGAAATACAAAACTTGTTTTTTTTATTTTTTTCTAAACTAGAATGCGGTTTCTATAAATATAAAAAGAATATGGATTGACCCATCTTCTTTTCTTTTTCTCTTTTTTTTTAAGCAGAATAATGGATTTGTTTATAAAAAGTATCGATTGAAAAATTTAAAGATATAAATTGTGAAACTTGCTGGGTATAACAGACACAAATAGTCTAATTTAAATTTTAAAATACTTAAAATAAAGATGGAGTGTTTTAATTTCTAATAGAGTCAATGACATACTTAAAACAAAGTAAAATGACTCACTAAATTAGCTATGCTTCTTATATTGTGAAGTAGAAGTTGTTCAACACAGCTTGACGCAATTTTCATTATGGATCATAGGAAAACAACTTCTGCGATTCTAAGACATGTGTATCCGTCATAGGCGAAAGCCTCGACAATCTGGTAATGTTGTTGTAAAGATAATCGAGAATGAAAGGTAATACTTCACCTTTGTGAAACATTGTCACATGAGAATTATTATAAGAATTAATCGAAAATTACCCCATATGAACTAAATTCAAAGATACAAATGACTCCATTTGTAGGCATTTTTCTTTGCCTCTATCTGTTATTTTAATATATACATATATATATACATATATATATATAAACTGTTTGTGTTATTAGAAACTAAAGAACAACTTTGTGGGAAATGTTGCTGTATTTTATTCCATGGGCGTTGGTTGTATTACTTACAATTAATTATTCTACTTTACTTTCTTATGGTGAGATCTGTGATTTTACTATAATGCTTTGAAATAGATACCTTTGAAGGAGATAACTTAATCACGGAAAAAGCACAAAAATTTTATAATTCTGACTTTATCAATACTAACATCAGATCTCCATCTCTTTTAGGTGAAAATTACTCCTCCAATCCTTGTCGACCCATCTTTTGGGACTTGAAAGCCACTTTTGAACTGACGTTGGACATCAAGCTAGCGTTTTTTCTATATTTTTTAAATAGAGTGGTTTTTATAGATTAAGCATCATATTTGCACATAATTTGGTACAATATAGAGTCGAGGGTCTTGCTGGAATTAGACTCTCTATCTCTTGGGATATAGTTATTGTATGCCTACCACTTATCCTCTCCAGACCCTAATGATAGATTTTGCTGTTGTTGTGATATACTGAGTCCGGATGATGATGATGATTTACGCATAATTTGCATGCACGTATTTTTCTCTCTTACAGTAGAAATCTTCACTTAAATAGTGGCATGAAAAAACGCATGAAATTGTGTTATTTGCGAATCAGTCAGTCAACTAGGACTAAATTGACCTGTTTGCTTTTTTTTTCCTAATTATTTTCTCCTCTTAAGTGGTAACCATGATCTCGCTGTACGATACTAAATCAATTCACCAATTCTTCTAGCAAGTTGAGTTTTTTTTTTTTTTTGCCTTCTTTTCTTGTTTTTATAATTTCAAGGAAGACTTAGTACGTAGTTATTTTATTAGGTCCCTTTGTAAATAACATCAAAACCGGTCATCAATAACTTACTCTTGTGTTCTGTCTAAACAAAATTGAAGTGCTCTTGTCTTACGTGTAGGAGTCGTGAAGAGACATTTGCTACTGTTTTATATCAAAATTCAGAGTATACATAATAAAAGTAATGACATATTTTATTTCATAAATTTACCTTATAATGATAATCTATGAGTTGTTATTTATCAATACCACGCATACATTTTTCAATTAGCGCCTTGTGAAATAATTGTTGGCACAATCAATCTTGTACCAAGACGCAGTCGTACACTGTGTGCATATGAAACAACAAAATAAATCAAACCCGGGGCGAGTCAAGGACTCTGTCCTTAAGACGTATTGCTCCGGTATACTGTGCCCAACCGGTATGAGCAATCGTCTCCCAGGATACAACGGGTACCTGTTCAGTTGAGCGGCACTGCTGAACTTGAACTCCTTCGAACCTTTGAATGTCCTGACTTCTCCCGGACGAAATGCAAGACTCACGTGCTATGAATGCAGAATGCGTTGAAATGCTAAGAGCTTGAGGTGTGTAAATGATTGCACCCTTAGCACTCTTTATATAGGGGAGTCGGTTGGAGGACAAGGTACCGTGACCGTTGGATCAAAACCGAAGTTTAATTTACGCCGTTGGATTAAAACCTCCTATCCAAATTAGGATGGTTTAATCTCAGCCATTAGATTGAAGATAGATTATCAGGTTTAAACCTGGAGCGTTGGATGGAAACCATATTCGGTTAAGCGGTTAAGACAGTTTAAATCTCGGCCGTTAGATTAAAGCTGCTTTACTCACTACCGTTAGATCATAACAGATGATCTTATCTAAAATGGAGGAGGATAGAGTTTGATTTACGTTTAAATCAAACCTGCATAAACAAAAAGAATCTGCCCGCTGTCAGACTTCGATCGATCACATCGATCGATCGAAGTGACATCGATCGATCGATGTGATCGACTGATGTCTGACTGAGTACATCATTCGAACAAATTGAGCGATCGAAGCTTCCTGATCCACTTCCATCGATGACATCGATCGTTCGAAGTGACATCGATCGATCGATGTCATCGATCGATGTCCGTCAGAAGCTTTTACGCCACGTGGACACTTCCAACGTGGCATTCCTCCATACGGGTGACACGTCACCCATCCACAACATTTCCATCTACTTCGAGCATTAATTTCACATTCACACAACACATAATTGAGTGAGATCACATCCTAACATTAACTACACGTTAAGGATTCATTAAGCTCATAGTACGTTGCACAAGTCTTGCAACTTCATAACGGGCCAAGGCCCAATCTTCAACATCCAACGATGGGCCAAGCCCAACCTTAATTCTCCAACAATAATAAATTGACAAAAAAAACTGTCAAATATGATAATTTCAAGCAAAAATATACAGTTCACATTTATTTTCAATCAGTAACAAGCATGCTAACTTGTTATATGTGAGATGTATCCCATGCGGTAAGTGAAGTGTTTGTCATCTATACTGTGTGTCGAGAATTAACGCAAGTCAACTGTTATCGATATTGAAATAATTTGAAATTTATTCAAGTTAGGAAACAAATTTACAAAGTTATATTTCTTTTATAGGAGCTTTCCTACCTCTAACGGTTTTATTTTTCTATTTGTATAGTAGTTACTGCTTATCTACAGTATTTTCTAACGTTTACAAAAGTTAATTGTTCAGCTCGGACATATGTAAAGTAAAAGTCTAAGTTTATTGTATACGACGAAGTGTTGCAACTCTACCTTAATATTGCTGCTTGTCTTGTGCATTACTTCGTCACCCCGGGTCAGCACACTTTAATCTAGTTCTGTTCTGTTGCCTTTTTTCACCTCAGCTCGGCAGTAGTAATTTGTTAGTTCAGTATACCTTCGTTTCGTCCATTGTTACTTAACTCAGTCATATATTCAAGTCAGCTCAACTCGGCTGGTTTACTTCATTCACTTGTCTTATTTCTTTCAGTAAGACAAGTACTCTGTTCAAATCGGTGCACCTCATCAGAGCTCGGTACACCTGGGCTGAGCTTGTTTTTACCACCACTTCTTGCAAAAACATGTTCGAATGTGAAAATGTCTGCCTTGAAATGCATCTTTCTTTTCAAAAGAATCATTAATGCCATTAGTGGAATTCAATGTTGTTTTACGTGCTAGCTACGATATTCAGCGGCATATGTAGTTAGCATTTGGCAGCTATAATCCATTCAGCACCAACATATTTTGCTGACTTTTTCCTACCTAAACCTCTGTCCCAATCCCATTTCTAAAACCCATAGTACCTACCCTAGTCACCGAAATTTAAAAAAAAAAAACAGAGATAGAAAATCATTAAAGTGATCAGTGGTAGGTGGAATCCATGTTCTGACAGCTTGTTCACTACCCTTACTGTCAGTTTTGTCTCTCATGCTTTGAGATGAAGTATCATAAATTCTGCTCTATTCTATCGGGAAAATAAGTGTTTAATTTCAATTCAATAATTTATATAATTTAATAAACTAATTCGTTAATGACATTCCCCGTTTGTTTGCAGACATCATTAATCGAATAAACGTGGTTGGCTTGTCTGAGCAATACATGTGACAACTATAGAAGAAAAAGAAAGAGATGCGCACATCTCGTTTGGCATAAATAATTAAATAAAGGGTACCAGAAATGTATAATGGTAATCTTAGAGGATAATTGCATCTCTCGTTTTAGTGGCTATGGTTTGATCTAAGGTAGCTTCATGTGGCTTGAATTCATGATAGCTTGATGTTTCTTAAATTTGGATGCTTAATTAGGATTATTTCTTTCATTGTAATTCAATTAGAGCAGCAGTATGTCTCTAACACACTATAACTATGTCGCAAGTCTCAGATTAATGAACTATCTTTCAAAGATGAATCTATGGATGTTAGATATTATGGATAAATGGAAATGACAAAAAGAAAAAAAAATAGAATTAGGCATATCAACAAAGAAAATATAAAACTGATACATGACGCGTACATCTTTGTCCAGAAATCAAATACTTCATAAATGAAATTCTTTGAATAAAAAGTACTGATAGAATACTACGCGAACCCCGTTATAAAACTATTGCCAACAAACTCATTTTAGATGGTAAGACGACAACTACTAGTCACCCTTATAGCTTTTCTTCTCAATAAGAATAGGAAACTAGTAGGTGAACCAAATGTTTTCTTGTTCCAAATATCATCCCCCTATTGACAACATTTTTCTTAATTCTTTATGGGGTAGGAATTTTTCCACACCCTTACTTATCCAGTCCTTTTGAAATCTATTCAAGGTTAAATATGTAATTTCAATTTTAAAAGAAAAAGAATAATATATATAATTTTATAGAAACGTCTTCTTGTCAATTACCTTCGCTCTCCTCCAAAACATGTAAGAGGCAGGCCACCGAATTACCAAAGCTGTGAATTGATTTGTAATTGCATGTTGTCAACTTCGTCTTTGCACCATTGTCTCTCCCCCTTCATTCGCCTCCTTCAACCCTACCTCCCTCCACCTCTCTCCCCTAAAGTCTGTCCCCTTTTCATTCCACACCAACCTAAGTCTCACCTCTCTTTCCAATTGCACAACTTCACCATGACAACATTCTCCTCCTCTTCCTCTGTTGGTAAATCAACAAGAGTTTTCCTATCTCTCACCATTGTTCCTCGCCTTCCTTTTCCCCACTACTATTCTCTTTCAATCAACCTATTTTTGGGGCTAACGCTTTAGTTCATCAGCATCACAAATTTTACATAAAAGACTCATTTCTCTAAAAATTTGTATAAGCAAAACAGATTAAATGACTCAAATAAATCAAATAACCAAATTCAAATATATTTTTTTAGACCCACATAACTTCTTTCAAATTCCACCAAAATAATTTGATTTTTCCCAATGTATGATAATGGAAGAGAGTCAGAGGATTCATTTACAATCTTTAAATTTTCTTTAGTCCTCTTTGAACCCAACTATTTTGAATCAATATGAGTCGCTTGAATCTTTCTAAAGCAAGGAATTTTCTTGGACCTCTTGGAAAATCAAGAATCCATAGAGCCGATGTTTCAAAATGAAATCTGATGAAAAGTTGAGTAGAAATTGAAGAAAGATGGAAAGGTTTGGGATAAAAATAAGCTAACAGGAGGGGGATGGGGCGGATGGGGAAGAAGATAAACTGTGAGTTCATAGAGTGGGAGGAGGAGGAGGACATGTAGGGGTAGGGAGGATACAGTAAAAGGGGCAAGCCGTAGGAGAGAGGGGAGAATGGAGAAATTAGGAAGAATAAGAGAGAGAGAGGCAGTGCTTATAGTGACGGGGAAGGGGATAAGGAGGGAGAGAGAGAGGTGGGGTTTATAATGTCAGGAAAGGGGAGGGGGAGAAGATAGGAAGAAGAAGAGATAGATGTGGGCCTGAGGGATACGGGAAACGGGGAGGGACGATGCTGCAGGTATATATGCGGCAGAATGCAATCATAAATTAACAGTATGCCAAATACATTTTGTGAGCATTTCATAAAAGCTTTGGATGAAATTTATAATAAATTAGGCTTGAATATTTTGTGAAAAAACAACATGATTAATTGCGAAACGTGATTTTATCTAATTAAGACGGTATGATATGATTGAACTCTGAATGACGTGTCAAATCATTCATTAACCAAAAGTTACAAGGAAGAAATAACCTCACGAAAAGTTCAGTAGACGTCTCTATACACAATCATCCCAATATAAATTCAAAACCCGACCAAGTTTCATCTAATTTGAAAACTCTAACTTCAATCGAAAAAAGATTCTAATCTAATTTATATGTGCTGCACGGGAAAGTGGAGGAGAGAGGGGAAGGAAGAAGAAGAGGTATAGGTGAGGTTGAGAGAGGCGGGGGAAGGGGGAGGGTCGGTGCTCCAGAAATAGATGTGACAACATGCAATTACAAATCAACAACAGGTCGCTTACCTTTTTGCGAGCATTTCATAAAAGGTTCTAATAAAATTTATAATAAAATTAGGTTTGAAGATTTTGTGAAAAAAATCAATAAATATTTAGTTGCAAAATGTAATTTTCTCTAATTAAACCGGTATGATAGGTTTTAACTCTGAAGATTGCGTTAAAGCATTAATGAACCAACAGTTACAAGGAAAAATGAATCCCGCGAAAAGTTGTATAGACATCCCCGTGCACAATCATTCCGACATAAATTCAAAAGCAGACCAAGTTTTATATAATTTGAAAACTCTAACTTTAATCGAAAAGTTTCCATTCTAAGCTATATAGTCACCTTGTTTATATACTTAAAATCAATCATCAACCATGTTTGTTGCTGTTTGACATAAAAGATCCTAATCTGACGATATATAGCTGTTTGGCTCCCTGTTTCTCAGCAAGAAGCATTGATTTTATTCTGTCGTGTTTACGGTTTACCGGTCCACACATGATAATATATTGATGCATATTATTCGTTTAGTTTTCTTTTTTAAAATGAATGTTTTAGAAAAATATTCATAACGCAACATTTTCAAGTATGTATATAATAACATAGTTAATTACCAAAAAATTGTGAATTCATTATTCCCACTACTTCCCTTACATATAACTTCTAATTTTTGAACTTCATCAAATTTCATAGCAAAACATATCAGACTAAGTCTTTCTACCGGTTGTAGGCTAGACATCTTGATGTTATATATTTTCTATTAAATTTATATTTTTTCTGTTATAATATTCAAGATAATAAAAAATGTTCTAAACCTATACTATCACGATGTCGTTACACGAGACACTACATTTTCCCACTTGATTGGTGATCAATGCTTAAAGAAAAAAGGACAGGAAAAAAAGAAAGAAAAAAAAAGAAAAGAAAAATATCCGTGGGCCAATGGTCTCTAACGGGCTTTACAATTTACATGACTAATTGAAGACCTACCTCCTCCATCATTCTCTTCTATTGGACTTCCTTTCCTCCGGGAAGAAGCGTTTGTAGTTCGCACACGAAGCGGCGCGGGAAAATCATTCGTCTTCTTCAAAATTATTATTACTCGGAAGTCTCACCAGACGCCGGCCGGAGATTATTACTGCCTCTTTTGAAACACGATGGTTTCAGCTGGTCATATGCCCGAGGTGAGACTTACCGGCCAATACTTTCGTCTTCTGAATACTGTTTTCATTTGGCTACAAAGCTACTGCCTTTACGAGTCTATTGGCAATATAGTAGTTGGTGATGAATTTCTGTTATTCCTTTCTTTGTTTGCAACGTGGAATTATGACTTTTTTCCAGATTTAGTTAGCTATTGCTTCCAACGTATATATTTTTTTATTTGGTTTTTTGCGGTTATGTTTCTTTCACGGCGTTCTTAATTGTTAAGAACTGTTTTTAAAGCCAGATGTATGATTCTCAAGTATGTGCTATTATAATAAGATGAATGGTAGTTCTTGTATTAGTAAATATTTATCTTTTGATCGGAAATATTTAGTTTTAGATTGTCTATTTGGAAAAAAGTTCGTTTTTTTAATCCTGGAACTGGTTGTGCATTCTAGGTTGGCTCTGCGGCAGTGGAAAATGTTCGATTTAGTTTTATGAGAGATGAGGAAGTCAGACGGCACAGTGTTGTTAAGATTACAAACCCCACTTTACTTGACAGCTTAGATAGGCCTACTCCTGGTGGCCTCTATGATCCGGCAATGGGACCCCTGGATGAACATTCTCGGTACGTTCTGCTCATAGTTCCCTCTGCGTTTTTCATTGTTTGTTAATACGAGCTCATGAGAAGTCATGGAAATTTCAAATTAGGAAATGTAGCACGGTAGTCATTGCGTGTGTTAACAAAAATTGGGGCTCGGACGGGCAGAATATGTTAAAGGACTCCATGGTATGCAGATATGGATATTTTAGATTGAATCAACCGAACAAGGCATAATTAATGGTCATATAGAAGAATTTGCTTGCGAAGTATTTTGATTCTGTTTATGTTTTTAAAACATACGTTGCCAATAAATTTACCGGACCAAGTGGCGGTTTTAGTTTGGGTAAGGTAGCATTGAATATGAAAATACATCTGTTATTGCAGGAGTTTGTGGCAATTAAGAGTCGAGGATATTTTTAATCTTGATATGTCCATAAGAACCTTGTGGAGGGTGGGCTTGAGTGACATAGCGTGGACCTGTTGAGTTTGAACAAGAGAAAGAAACAATTCTATATCTTTTTTCATGCTTAACAATGTATGGAGTAGTCGGAATAGAGTTGTGGAACTAGCTAACTGATTTGCGTGGATTTTCGTGTTTCTCTTTTAACAATTACAGGGGCCTTTCTTGCTTAGCTTTCTCCGTAATAATGATGAGCGTTACCCTGAAACACAACTGAGGCTGTCCTTGGTGGCGCTCTTTGTTAAAGGTTATTGCTTTCATGTATAAAAGAGAGCAACATACGTGCAAACTACTTTCTCTCTCTTAATAATTTTACTCCGCCTGCTCTTTAACTTCCCTCTTCTCTTCCCCGTCTTTCTCCATCCTTCAAACAATTTCTCTTCTTCCACCCACCCACGTCTCCTCTTTTGAAAAGTCTCTCGACGACTCTGGTAGCAGCCAAAAAAATCCATCTACCGAGATCACGTCGTAAATGTTGGATCTTCTTCGTTTCATCGTGATCTAAGCAAATGTACAACATGCAAGACCTAATTAGGGCAAAATTGGGTGGACTACTTCGCTTAAGTTGGATTTCATTCTTGAGATATCTTCTACTCTCTCTTTCTTCTGATTTCATGAGGATATGAGGTTTGCCATCCCTTTGACGATATTTGGCCTATGTTTGCAGGGAAATAGGGTCCTTTTATTGTTGGCCATGTAATGAGCAATAGCGGCTCCGTCACAAGTGTTAAGAACTTTGCTGAAACTAGATGGAGTATGAATGGTCTTTTAGAAACCCAAAAATATTCAGATGACCTTTTTCTGTTTAGATTCCAACCCGATGCTTCAAAACAAGAAATCGTTGAAAATTTCCCTATAGGTTTTTACTATTCCTTTGGCTTTGGGTCTCACACAAGCAATAGAAAAATTAAAGCTAGATGTCATCCCTGTTTGGATTCGTCTCCCACACCTTAGGCTCTACTATTTCAACAATGACACATTAAGGAGCATGGGTAGCCTCATGGTCAAACACTTGTTTTTGGACTGAGCAACTACAATCCAAATAAGAATTGAATTTTCTAGGATATGTGTTGAGCTTTCTACGGGTGGAAAATTCCTAAACCAGGTTAAGTTCAGTGACGAATTCGGTAAGGAGGACTACCAGAAGGTGGTCTATTCATGGTTGCCCTTAATGTGTACCAAATGTAATGCTTTTGATTTCTCTTGTGAGCTTATGGTGAATACACTACCGATTAAGTGAGTACTCAAAGGTGGAACCAACAAGCACAAGTGAAAGCGAAAGAAGGACAATAGAGAGGAAAAAAGAGCACTGTAAATCATGTAAATCATGCAGTATTGGAATCAACGAAGAAAATAGTAACAAGTGGAGGTTTGACCGACTGACCAGGGTTTGAAACCTATGCTCAGGAGGATAGATAAAACAAATTCAGTTCATTGGCAAGCATGAGAGTTGATTATGGGAGAGTTACTGGAACCCTGAATGCTGGGGCTCTGTTAGTGGAGAAACTAGCCTTCAACCTCCAGACTAGTAAGAATGATGAGTATGGAAAAGAAAATGAGCAAGAAGCAATTGTCTCATATGAAGGTCCAAATGAGAAAGAAAATGCTTGAGGAATTTCCTCAAGCAATAACTCAAACACAAATTCTGAGTTGGAAGCTGACCATAAAATGTGATCAAATGCAACTAAGAAAGTAAAGAAGGAAAAACATAGTCAACAAATGGAATTGTTATCAAATGCATCAATACAAAGAATAATCACAAAGATAAATTGAATGAAGACTCCGAGATAGAGGAAGGTTGAGATGAATTGAAAGAAAAACAAGGTTGAAGCCGTTGAAGCCAAGTCAAAGAAGAAGAACCAAAGAGGTAAAGTGGAAAAACATTTTCATGAGCTGAAAACTAATAGTGATCTTGATATGGTGGAAATTGACCATAAAGAGGATCTTCATGCTCCCTCTTTGACTCATGTCAGGGGTCTACGGTCAAAGAACAAATTAAGCAGTCTAAAATAAAGAAATAAGAGGCAATCGATTTCTTATTGATTGACTTTGGAAAAATGGTTACAACCGAAATATGCAAGGCTCCTCTATTTATAGATTGATGATGAGTCAATCTAATCTTTATATTTTTGGTAACTAATTGATGAGATGTATAAGATCTCCTAATTATGGAAAACCAATATACTACTATTACTACTATGCCTATTTTCAGTATACATATATTCTTTCTTATTTTACTGCAATAACTCATATATTTCAATCACACTAATATCTAATGCATTAATATCCGGATATTCTTACACCCCCTCTCAAGCTTAGATGTAGATATTAATGCATCTAAGCTTGGATAGTAAATGCTGAATTATCCACTTGCACCTTACTGGTCTAACCCTTTTTGGACATGGTGTTAGTTTCTATGTATTGGCTGTCGCTAGTGCTTTCATTTCTTCACTTACTGCTTCCTTCCAATGTGGTATTGATAGTGCTTCATTAATGCCTTTAGGAATCAATTGTGAGTCTAGGCTACTTGTGAAAGCTTGAAACTCATGGCTTAATTTTGAATATGTCAGGAAGTTATATAGAGGATGTTTTGTGCATTCTCTGGTTCCTTTCCTGAGGGCTATTGGTCTATCATCAATTACTTGACTTTCTGGACAGAGTTCATTTATTTGTGTAGGATGTATAGTGTCTTCAATATGCACGTCTTGTTTGTTTGTTGTTTGGAGAATATTTCTCCGAGTATATACTTTTTGAATAGAAGGTCTTCCTTGTATATTAAAGTCTTTTTCGATTGATGATTCAGTTAAAACTTGTTTTTGTCCTGATGGCTCTCGGTCACTTAATTGTGCCTGATCAGGTGGTTGTATACTTAGGTCTATTAAATTCCAGGTTTCTTCCCGGATTGTGTCCCTTGTTGTGTTTTCATAGAAAGCTTGAGTCTCATTGAAAGTCACGTATAGTGTTGTGTATATCCTTTTATTGTTTGGGCAATAACATTTGTACTCTTTTTGTGTTCCCGAGTATCCTATGAATATGCACTTTATAGTCTTTGGATCTAGTTTGGTTCGGCTGTATACGTGTACATAGGCTGTGCATCCGAAGATTTTTAAGGGTAATTCAGACATTAGATTGTCATATGGATGACTATCTATTAGCGTTTATCTTGGTGTTTTAAACTTGGGAACTCTGGATGGCATGCGATTTATGAGATAAGTGGCAGTTAGTACTGCTTCACCCCAGTATTGTTTAGGCACATTCATTGAGTTCATAATGGCCCTAGTAACTTCCAATATGTGTCTGTTTTTTCTTTCAGCTACCCCATTTTGTTGGGGTGTGTTAACACACGAGGTCTGGTGGTGTATTCCTTCTTTTGCCATATAGGCTTTCAGTGTTTTGTCTAAGTACTCAGTGGCGTTATATGACCTCAGGGTCTTAATTTTAGTTCCAAACTGATTTTTTATAAGATTGTGAAATGTTCTGAAAATAGTTCCTACTTCAAATTTATGTTTTAAAAGGTATATCCATGTCATACGTGTGTGATCATCCACAAAGGTGATAAACCACCGTGTTCCACTAATATTGGCTATTTGTGATGGACCCCAAATATCAGTGTGCACGAGATTAAATGGTTTTGTCTCTATGTGCCGTTTGTTTGAGTATGTGCGCCGGATGTGTTTGGTTATTTGGCACGTTTTACAAGTCAATGAGTTAGTATCCACACTGATGAACAAATCTGGAAATAACTTCTTTAGATAAATAATACCTGGATGTCCAAGCCTCTTATGCCAAATTATAATTTGGTTAGAGACAATACATTTATTCCTACTTGAGGTAGTACATTTTATTCGTTGTGAGGCTTTGTAGCCTTTTATTCTAGTCACACTACTGTGCGCATATGGATAGCCGTTTGTTTTTGTGAATCTGGGTTGGGCAGGAATAGTCCCTTGACATGCTTAGCACTGCCAATCTTCTTTCTCGAACATGCATCCTGAAAATAATATACATTTGGTGAGAACTCAATAATACAACCTGAGTCTCTTATTAATTTTCCTACATAGAGGAGATCAAATTTTAAATCTGGGACATATAGAACGTTTAGTAAAGTCAGGTTAGGATTCAGTTTCACTGATCCTTTTCCCATGATTTTCCTGGCCGTTCCGTCCGCTAATTGGACAAATTTAGGTGAAGAAAACTTAATGTAATCAATTATGTTCTTACCTTCATTTGTCATATGATCAGAAGCACCGGAGTCCACAATCCATGGTTGTTTCTGATCATTCAAGCCCCCAGTATTGGCCATGGATGCTTGGATTGGTTCCTGCGTTTCTCCCCTTTTTGGTTTAGGAGATTCAGCAGTGCCTCAATTTGATCCTTAGTAGGAAGATTCACTCCTTCAGAATTTTCAGGGATAACCATATTGCTTTGGCTGTTATGGAATTCACCAGTCTTAGATGCCCGCTAGTTGGGGTTGTTCCCGGGATTAGGGTTATTCCAGCTTGCCTTGGACTTCCTACTATCTGTAGGTTTTCCATTTAGCTTCCAGCATTCGGAGACAGTGTGTCCAGATTTTTTTGCAAAAATTGCAATAAGGTCTGGAACTGTTTGAAGTATTGTTTTGAATTTTAGCTCGTTTGACGGAGAGACCGGGATTGTCACCCAGTGATGATGGGAGATGGTGAATCATCAATTTTCTACGGCTTTCTTCATGCCTTACTTCAGAGAAGGCCGTCTTCAGGCTAGGCAACTGCTTGATACCAAGTATTCTGCCACTGACTCCATCTAATTCTGCGTTCAGACCAATGAGAAATCTGAACACGTGTTTTGTTTCATTAATTTCTTTGTACTGCTGTGCATCAGTGGCACAACTCCTCGTGTACACTTTAAAGGCATCCAGTTGTTGCCAAGACCTGGTCAGTTGGGTAAAATATTTTGTGACAGTCATGTCACATTGTCTCAGATCTTGAAGCTGGCTTCTATACCATACAATTCAGATGTATTACCCTTTTTTGAATACATCTTCTTTTAGCAGCTGCTCATATTTCATCAGCTGTTGAGTAGAGAAGAAAATCTTCACTAATATCTGAATTCATAGATCCAACAAGCCATGACATTATCATGCTGTTGTCAGCCTTCCAACTCTTATACTTCAGATCATTGGCTGCAGGGACTTTCAATGCCCCAAATAGATATTCTTCTTTTCCTTTCCCGGTGATAAACATTTCCATTGCCTTTGACCAGGATAGGTAATTACTACCATTGAGTTTATGGCTGGATATGACCATTGGAATACCGTCATATGCGGTGTTGTGAGACCCTGCCCCGGTTTCATGTACTGGGGTGGAAGAGTGTTCTTGGACACTGGAGATGGCAGAATTTTCCGTGGCCATTCTCGGTTTTAGGGAGTAGTAATGTAGTATTATGGCTCTGATACCTTAAAGAAATAAGTGGCAATCGATTTCTTATTGATTGACTTTGGAAAAATGCTTACAACCGAAATATGCAAGGCTCCTCTATTTATAGACTGATGATGAGTCAATCTAATCTTTATATTTTTGGTAACTAATTGATGACTCTCCTAACTATAGAAAACCAATATACTACTATTACTACTATGCCTATTTTCGGTATACATATATTCTTTCTTTATTTACTGCAATAACTCTCCTATATTTCAATCACACTAATATCTAATGCATTAATATCCGAATATTCCTACATGAAGCAGTGGTGGACCTGACTGAACATTGTAGTGCTAAGGCTGTTAAGCAATATAGTAGAGGTAGGATCAAAAGACGGAGACAATTTTGGTCCCCCGTTTGGTAGGATTTTGCATTGTTCCCTGGAAGTAGGCTCTATCTATTGATGGTTTATATTCATGTTGAGCAATTTCTTTTGGTACCGCCCATTATAATGACTATATTGTATGTATATTGAAATATCTATGACATTTTAAACTACAAAAAAGGTAAAAAAAAATTAGAAGTGAGAACTTACATTTTTAACATGATAAATCGTTGCTTTGCTTCCAGTATCGTGTAATAGTTTCACGTTTTCGATTTACTGAACTCTCAAAGAATATGCAGTTGTAGATTCTGTAGCCGGCGCTCGTACTACTGCCCTGGTCATTGTGGCCATATAGAGCTGGTTTCAACAGCCTACAACCCTTTGATGTTTAATCTGTTGTACAATCTTTTACAAAAGACCTGTTTCAACTGCTTTCGGTTTCGGTCAGGTAGACAGGAGGTATGTCAATTTATTGGTCCCCGGTTCTGTTTTCCCATCCTTTCAACTTTTCTAGTGTATTTTGTCAATTACGCGGAGAAGCTGATCATGTTCAATTGTATTTGTCTTTACTTTTCTGTATAGGTAAAAAAATGTGTATCACAATTGGAACTGATTGCTAAAGGACATGTTATTGAAGCAAGAAATTTGAGTGATTCTACCTCTAAAGGAAAGAAAAGGAGTCCAGAGGATTCTAGTTCAGACACGGATGATAATGATCCTGTTAACCTGATACAGCCTGTAGATAGTGGAGGGAGCAATGTCTCTTACGGTAGCACTTCGGTTAATAGTAGTGTTGAGGATAACTTGGAGCAAATTGGAGAACAGTTGCGGGATTCTTTCCAGATTGCTGAAGCTGTTTCTGTTTTGAACAAATTTCTGGGGGCCAAACCCAAGAATTGCATGTATTGCAAGGACAAAAACGCTGCAAAAATAACAAAACCTCAATTTGGATGGCTTCGCATGGTACGGACAATGACTTTATTCTTTTTAGCTTGAAAAGTTGGGAGTCCTCACATTTTCTTCTGCTACTCAACTTTTCTTTTGACATTTCAAATATTGTTTGCAATGTATAACGGCCTATGCCACTGGAGTATTACCTAATTCCTTTTTAATTTCTCTTGGTGTAAATTGAGTAGTGGTTGGAACTGTTACATGCTTTGAAGGATAGTAAACTAAAGGAAAACCGTGGACTAAAAATCCGCATTGCAGCTTCTGCTGCCATTCTTGGATGTAAAGAATACCAGGATTTTTTTGCCTGTGGTGTTTGCTTTTTGCATGATAGTACATTCCTTGAATGGACAGGCAAGAGCCTTATTTAATCTTGGTTAATGCTCCTTTCATATCTTGGATAGATTTGTGGATTTACTTGAAGACTATTCTATCCAATTTTGTTAGTACTCCCCCCCCCCCCCCCCCCAAAAAAAAAAAATTTCTCTTTTAGCTTCATTGTTCAACGTATATACACGCTTGTAAAGGGAACACATAAAATAGAGGGGTTTTTTTTTTTTTTTTTTGGGGGGGGGGGGGGGAGGGGGCAGAAAGGGTGTAACCAATTTAATTCTTCGTTGTTCCCCTCTTAAGCTTTTTGCTTTTTTCTGTTTGCTTGTAATTTTTAGCTTTTATATCCTTCTTTTTTGTGCTGTTTTTATGTAGGAAGCTTCAGCAAAAAGTGCTCGCGCAATTGCTATTTTGAGAAGCAAACTAGAAAGATCTAAGGAGAACTCATTTGCTGAGCTGGCTAACGCTAATGGCTTGTCAAAGGATGACAAGAGAACTGCTGAAACAGATTCAGTTATCTCTGCTGCTTCTGGAGTAAGATATGGTGGAAGAAAAGATCCTTTGGATGAAAGGATAGGTGTTAACCTAGAATTTGAAAAGCATAAGAGTTCCTTTTCGTCAGATATTTTACCTTCTGAGGTACTATTCCTGCATTAAGATGTCAATGCTTGTTTTGTTGTGTTGTATGATGTTTCTGATATGTTCACCAAGGCTTCACTTTTAAATGGGTAATTCATCAGACATTTTGCTCTTTAATGATTTCTCATGATATCAGATTCCTGTCTATATTGTTGGACTATCTATGCTTGAAGACCACATGCTTTAACAAAAGTATCTGATGTGTAGCTTTGTCTGTCACGCTGGCTTTTACAGTTAAAAGCCTTTTGTATTTTGAGAAAGTTATGCTTGCTTTAAATTACACAAAAAAAAAAAAGGAGAGGAAGTCATGCTTGCTGTTGTTTACCCCGTCAACAACTTTTGTAAATCTGCCTAATTTGCCTTGTATATGAAAATTTTAACTTACATAAAAAAAGGTTAAAAACCTTACAGATTCTAGAGGATCATTCTGTTATGCAACTTTATGTTGCTCCTGTTAATTTATGTCAGGCTTTCATGCTGTAAGCTTGATTCCTGTTAGTTTTTCCCCTGGTGCAATGGCCCAGAATAGATTTGCTGCCATCCAAGTTTTTTTTTCTGGTCCCTCTCCTATTCAGATCATTGGGATATTCGACAGCTCATATGCCCAAACAACATTCTCGTTTTTGCGTTTGTGGATGTCATTGGCCCCTGTCGTTTCTGTAATAATTTCGGATTTTTTGGTTGAGTGTATTTTTGGAACTTGGTGAGACATGTTTTTCAGCCTTATTTCCAAAGTCGATAGCTACTAAATTGCTTTACAGGTCATACAGACATGCTTGCTTTGCTCATTGTGTAAGAGGTCTTAGTGTTTTTAAGAGTGTCGAGTTCTTTTTGCATAGGAATGGAAGTAATTTTGTACTTATGGTTGTAGTTGAATGTATTTATTCGCTTATTTTATTTGTTACAGGTGCATAAATTTTGTAAGTGACAATCAATATGCCTTTTCTTTATCAGGGGATGATTCCTAGTCTGTATTCTTACTTGTATATGTATGGGATCGTTCCTCATCCTTATAGCGTGGTATCCAACCTAATTGATGGACTAATGGCTTATGGTGTGAAAACTTGCAGGCTAAAGGAATTTTGAAGCTCCTATGGGAAAATGAATCTCCTCTGTGTTCATACATATGTGACCTACAACGGGAGCAACTTGAAGTGTCTCATGAATTATATGGTTATTTGATGTTTTTTTTGGACTCCGTTATTGTGCCACCAATCAAATTTCGTCCACCAGCTAAAGGAGGTGATGCTGTAAGTAACATTACTGTGTTTCTTCTTGAGATACAACTCTTTGGGCATAAAAAATACTTGAATCTGTGGTCCAAATTATTATCCAGGTCATGGAGCATCCGCATACTGTTTTATTGGGCAAAGTTTTGCAGTCCAATTCAGCGTTAGGGAATGCCTTTGTTCGTAATGCTGGCCGTTCCCGGATCATTAGTTGTTGGAGAGATCTTCAGCAGTCGATTAATGTTCTGTATGATAGCAAAACAATGACGGGTCGGTTTGCTTTCTTCACTTGGTCCAAGTGCACTGTAGGCAATACTTGAGTCAGCTTCTATTACACTGTTCTACGTCAGTGCTAGCATGTGGATGAACGACTGCTCATATACTTTTAACATTTTGCTAGTGTACTTAATCTGATCTACGTGGTGAACGGCAATTGCTGTACTTTAGATTGTGGCTTAGGCTGTTGTTGGAGAAGTATGATTATACACAATTTGTCGTGGCATACAACTCTTTCTTCGTTGTTTTTTTTTTGGAGGGAGATGGGGGCTGTTTCCTAAAGCTGCAAGCAAATATTAACGCAGTCACCCCCCCTCTTTCTCCTCATTGCATGTTTAACTGATCTGTGATATCTTGAGGTGAATGTCCCACTGAAATTGTTACCCAGGGGCTGACAGAAGGATATATTACTGTTTTAGTATCGTGGGAGCAAAAAAGTGCGCAGAATGAGCTCGTGTATGATTTCCAACTATTCAATCTTGTGTATTGGAGAGTGTCGTGAGGGCAAAAAAGTGTGCAGAATGAGCAAGTGTATGATTTCCATCCAGTCAATCTTGTGTATTGGAGGAGAGTTCATATGGAACTGAGGGAGTGTTAATATGAAACTGAGGGAGATAATTTTATTCTGTTGATATACAACAGAGAATTGTGTAATCTTTTTTTCAGTCATGATAATTACCATTATATGCCGAAATGGAGAAATAATCTTTTGGTTATGAAAAACCTTATATGCCCCCTACTTCTGCGTGTAAGTTTTACTGAGGTGCACATGATGTTCAGAGAACTAGTTACGCGAGCTCCTCTTACACTTACGTATCTTAATGTTGATTTAGTAGATTTTGAGGCAAAGCTCCTGCTTAGCTATTCCATGCCAGCTGAGAGGGGGGGGGGGGGTTTAGGTGGTGGCAGTTTGAAATTAATCTTTAAGTACTCAGTTTCTGTTTCGTACCAGAGAGAGTTTACTTGGATAACGTTTACCCTTACCAACCTTCATAAAATGACCTGCACAGTTTGGTGTAAGGATTTAAGTCTCATGTTTTCAAGCGTGTTTAGTTGGGCAATCTTTGTAGCTAGGGTAGAGAGGTCCGTCCTTTATAAAATCATCAAGTAAACTTTATGGAGGTCGTGTAACCCTACTTTTTTTTTTGTTCCAGATAAGTCTTTTGAAGGATGGTTCTTGTTGAGTTGCAGGGAAAAAAATCCCTCCGACCATGATTATGAATGTTATATGCTTGAAATTGCAAAAAGGTTCATCCTCACTTTTTGGATGTGGAACAAAATTTTTTATTTGTCGAATGCCTGGATAATGTGCACAGATTTCTTCTCTCTGCCTGGTTGTTTTAAAGGAATTTGTTATGGCCCAGAATCATTTAGAAGAGTGTGCCATATGATAGGGATAGGAGACAACATACCCAGGTACGCACTTCTATGGCCAAACAATACCTGGGTTAGGAACTTCACAATCTTTGGATTGACGGCATTGGCCACTATGAACTGATAGGATTTCTTCGATATGCAAGAATCTTCTCTGTTTGAATAAGCTAGGGATATTCCATTCCTGTTGGCCATGAAGGTCTGCATACCCTCCTTCCATGTATTTCAAACTAGTTATCGTTTTTGGTCAATGTGTTTGGAGCCATATTTTCACAGGTGTAGTCTGTATAGCATTTATCTACTGTTTGAGGCAAGTGGATTGAAATTGCCATCGACTGAGGTTGAATATGACCCATGAAGACGTGAATCTTATGTGCTTATTTATTTTGACCATGTGATTTTTTCCCCTTTGGGTTGTACTATGACATTGACTTCCCCTTTCCGGTGGCAGGACAGAGTCAAAAAGGTGGGAATTTGGGTATAATCCAGTTATTGGAGAAGAAAGAGGGTATCTTTCGCCAAAAAATGATGGGAAAGAGGGTCAATTTTGCCTGCCGATCGGTCATATCTCCCGATCCATACCTTGCAGTCAATGAGATTGGTATCCCACCCTACTTTGCGCTGAGGTTAACTTATCCGGAGGTATGTGGATAGTTTTCTTTTGGAAGTGATGTCCTTATTTTCTTTTTACCGTCTCTTCAAATGTCTGAACGAATTGTATAAGGTCAACAATATCCTGTTCTTTGGGTGTATGTATTCTATTTCTCCTAGGGGGATCATGCAAGACTACTTTGGTCTGTTTTATTTATGATATGCATATTTGACCTGCTAGTATGAATTTACTGATTCTAAAGTGCGCTGGAACTTATTAGAGAAATTAGAATGTTGTGGTAGCTATTTTGTGGTGTTTTACTTATTTTTCATGGCTTGAGGCCTTTATCAAGTCTTGCTCTGTTTCTGTTAATTCTGCGACAGAGAGTTACTCCTTGGAACGTGGAGAACTTGAGAAATGCTGTGATCAATGGCCCAGAAGTTCACCCTGGCGCTGTGTTCTATGCTGATAAGGTATCTACCATGAAGCTTCCATCAAGTGAAGACGCATCAAGCAAAAATAATCGTAAAGCAAAATCAAGAAAGCTTATTTCATCAGGAGGAGAGATAGCACAATCAATCAAGAATTTTGAGCATGGAATTTGAGGGAAAAGTTATATTTCGCCATTTAAAGGATGGGGATATTGTGCTTGTCAATCGACAAGTAAGCTTCCTCTTTTTTGTTTTTTTTTTGTTATAACATATGATATCTACGTAGGTAGTTTTATGACATACATGGATGTCTCCAGCTGAATGCGTAGGTCACTTATGTTCACCTTCACTTAGTTCCGCTAACTAACTTCATTTCTGAGCTCCCAACTTTGCTACTCTTAAATGATACCTTTAGCTGCCCTTTCCTCGAATTAACTACCTTTATGCGGTTATGTAGTACGTATACCTGCTTTCTTCACCATCTTGATCCCCCAAGTAAGAGTTCCTTCGAAAACTTTTTGTTTGTTCTTCTTCTAAAACCTGCAGGTTACTTTTGGTGCTTGTTTCGGTCGTTTTCAGTTGCTGGGAGGTTTCTTTTTGTGTTCTTATTCTCTTATTCCATTTTGTTCTGGTATTCTGTCTGAAAAAAATAAGAAGTTAGGCAGTGCTAAAACTGGCAATTGGATTGTCGATTGATGACTTTCTGGATCTGTTTTTAGCTTTCAGAGTTGAATATCTTTTTTCTTTGATTATTCTCTTCCTTCTATTGATTTTATTTTATGGAGTCAAGGACACATTTTTGACTTTGGAATATGCTGGAATAAAGCAAAATGACTCACTAAATTGGATGCGCTTCTTGCCATTTTCATTATAGGTCATTTGGAAACAACCCCTGTGTGTTTCCAGCACATGGGTAATATTGTGTACACCCGATTCCCCTAACCTTGCCAGAGGCTGGAGCCTCTAAAGCAACGAGTAATGTTGTTGTTGTTGTATTCTCTTCGTTCTACCTTCTTTGGTTGATATCCTATATTATGTCTGGATGTTTCTTGTTGCTTTCTAAGATTCTTTGCTAACTGTGTGCATTTTAGAGAGGAAGCTGAATTCAAGGTGAATCTGTCGCACTATTATATCTCTCACAATGGATTTTGCTATTTTCTTTCAAACGCCTTTCCTTTTTCTTTTGGGGCCGAGGTCATGGGGTGAGGTAGGATGGGTGAGTGGATTGGAAAGAGAGGTATCGTTGCATTGAGATTTGTCAAGACCAGAATTTCTCACCTTATTATGTTCAAGCAAATAAAATAATGATCATGTTTAAATCTTGATATTGTAATTGTTTACTTTCTGTTAACCTGAGAGGTGATTTCTTTCTCCTCTCAAATTTTGTAGCCTACTCTTCATAAGCCTAGTATAATGGCACATGTTGTTCGTGTTTTGAAAGGAGAAAAGACTCTCCGAATGCATTATGCCAATTGCAGGTTAGTCCTATTTATGTTCTCTTCTTCTCCCTTTTGCCGTTCTGCCATTTACTTTTGGAACCGACTATTAAGTTTTGCTGCAGTTCATACAATGCGGATTTTGATGGTGATGAAATGAATGTTCATTTTCCTCAAGATGAAATTTCTCGTGCAGAAGCTTATAACATAGTCAATGCTAATGAACAGTACATCATTCCAACGAAGGGTGATACTGTTCGAGGCTTAATTCAGGTTTTTGACTCTTTACTTGCGAATCTGGTTTAAAGTTAATGTTTGTTTAAGTATAATTTATGTTGCTTCTCTTCATCTACTTCGCTTGTGATCTTAAGATCTACTTTCTGGTTTTATATTAGGATCACATAGTGAGTGCTGTGCTTCTGACAATGAAGGACAGATTTTTGACTCTTGATGAATTCAACCAGCTTATTTATGGGTCTGGTATTTTTGCTGCTACTTCGTCTTCCAAAGCATCTTCAGATAGTATGGTGCCTCATGTTCTGCCAGCACTGTGGAAACCTAAGCCACTTTGGACAGGGAAACAGGTAATCAATGACCCATTTAGATGATTTAAATTATTAGACCTTATAAGTTTGATCCAATAATACCAATATGGATAGCATAAAAACATTCTCTATGGTTCTCATTTGAACCCTTGTAATGCACTCTTCAATGAAAGTTAATTAGTTGGGAGGGTACAAGCCGCCTTCTAAGAAAAGGGTAATAAGTGGAAAGCTCAAGACAAGCCACGCCAGCAAAAGTCAACACAATTCAAGCAACTAAGGTAGGATTATTTCAAAAGCAAATCAATTACCAAACTTGATGGAAACTAAGGCTACTGAAGTAGAAACCATACCACTTTAACAACAAACTCTAATTGGGAAGGTCCTAGAGGTCTTGGATAAGCTTCCTTCCTCGCCACCATCAAAGTGTCAGCTAAAAGTTGACAGAGAAAATCTTTGAATGCCGAATGTTGTGCATTTTTCTATAGATATCATTGATCCATATCTTGTGTTATTTTGTAATTAAGAGTACAGTCTTAAGTTATGTTAGCTTGGCAAACTAGCTTGCAATTGTCCGTTGGAACACATTTTGTAAAGTTTGGCATTAGATATTGATAGATCACTGTAGGCTACCTCATTTTTGTTTTGGCTGCAGTCTAGTTACTAGCTAAGTGTCCAGTTGCCATTGTGTGCAACCATCCATGTATATTCTCTCTATTTGCCTTTCTGGCCTTTTTATAAAAAATTTAATTACAAAAAAAAAGTTTACAGAGAAAAGGATCAAGGAAGATATCAATTATATGATATATTCACGGAACAACAAAAGTAATACTAATAAGTTTAGTCATTTGGCTACGTTGGACATGAATATTAATTGTCTCCCAAAAAAAAAAGGCTAGCAATGAAAAGGATCAAAATGTAGACAAAGACCTCACAAAACAAGTTGATGATGGGAGCAGGGGCATTGCTCTCACGTTTTTTCTGAAGAAAATGTTGATGCGTGTTTAGCAGAATCACACATTCTCAAAAGACTCCAGACACATCATTTTCCTTGCTGTTAACGACTCAAAACCACCAATAAAAATTACAAAAAAAACCACCGATAACGTCTTTATTCCTAATCTCTCTCCATCCCTCACCACCTGAAACTTCCATTGTCTCTTTATTTCTGACCAAAAAACTTCTTCCCTATTTAATAAAGTCATGGACACAACCTGATACGGCCAGCTGAGAGAAAAAGAAGGAGATTTTGAGGTCAATTCCAAGTCCAATCATGATGAGATTTCAATCAACTTTTTGAAGATTGAGCCAAGATTATCCAACCACAAAAACTGATCTCAAAAATTTACAAAAGAAGCAAACAAATCGGCTAATTTCAGAGGGGAAGGAATATTCCATTTTCAAGATACATATTTAAGGAAAATTACAATTTATTTTCTTTTAAACTTTTAGTAGGTTTTAAGATAGAGATTATCTTTCCTTTTTGATTTGTTTTTGGCTGAAATTTTCAGCTATATTATACCATAATGGTCGCCGGCCTTAAACAGTTTTCATCAATAAAATTTGTGTTTTCTTCTCCGAGTGTAACTTTGTTTTCTTGATTTTGCACTAAAAATCAAGGCTAATATCTCTCAATCTTAAGCAAATTGAGGGTGATTGCCAATGATTAAAGTAACCATCTAGGAGGGCGTTAAAGGTTTGCCTATCAACACACACTTGAATCTAAGGTGTTTGCTTAAGCCGGCGATTTCTACACAACGGAAGCGAGGAGAAGTTTACTTCTTTGTGGGTAAACCCTTGTGGAAAGGTTGTTGGAGGTGGAAGAGTAGATCCTACCTTGTCAGCTTGCATCACAACCTTCTATCACATATGCAGGTTGCCTAGGCCTCCTCGACTGCTTATAAAAGTGGTCGGAGCGACTCAAATCAATTGATTTCTCGAAAATGGCTTTTTTGACACTGGCCTAAATTCTGCGACATGCATCTAGAGGTTCGTGCTAAATTGGCTTGAGCTTCCTTGCTCAAACCTGATTTTCAGCCCGACTCTCTATCGACATTGGTCACAACGCAAATCGAGATCGATAGAGACACTAAATCTTTCAAAATAAACCCACTGGAAGACAGAGAGGATTTCTGGCCTTGGAAGCCAAACTCTTCCTTTTATGTGAAAAGTGTAATAAAGTCCCTTCAAATTCTTCTCCCTACTGCTGATTGAGAGAAAATTGTTTGGTGTAGTCATCGTCTTTTACGTTATGCAATTAAACTTTGCCATGAAAGATGATGAATACACAAGACAAACTTTTGAATTGGGGTTTAATTAGTACTGAGGCAGCATCCAGGAATTAAGCTTTGAAAATCCTAGTAGGCAGACCTGATTTGATACAAGTTCTCAATTTCTTTTCTGCATTTTAATGCCAGACTAAGAAGAAGTTGCAAACCTAATGTTTTGGAGAGTTTCCTTCAAAATATCTTGTTGAATATTGTGGTGAAGTCTTTGGTTCCACTTCGTCCAAATTGAATGGAATGTGCCTGCCAAAGAAAATAATACAATCTCCTTTTGGAAAGTTGTAGGCCAGTGAGTGCTTATGAGTCAAGATAGAAGATCGTCTCAGTTGAGGATGAAGCATTTGCAATTTAATTTGTTCAAAATCGCCTTTCATGCAAACTGGCATTTTTGATATAACGACACTTTTGACTATAAATTTTGTTGTGAGGGACTATATCCAATAATCATCTCCTTGAGACAACAGTATGCCTTTACATTCACTGTAGAAAGTAACCACTTGAGCGCCTAACCTCTGCCATAAAGAAGGCTCCATTGGTCCCTTTGGAGAATATATATGAAAACGAAACCTTTGCTTCTAATCTTATGTTGAGTTTTCTTCTTAGTTTAGAGTTTTATTCTTGATGAGGAGGTTCTTCCATCAACTTGAGTGGAGCTTTGACTAAAACTTCAAAGCAACAAAAGGGCTTAGACAAGGAGACTTTATATTCCCTTGTCTATTCATTTTAACTATGGAAGGATTCACCCAGCTTTTGAAAGAAAGATTTCTAACTCTCTTTTACATTCCATCGAAAATTTGAACACATGAGCCTCTCTTCTTTGGCCTTTGATATGATCTCTTTACCTTGTCAAAGGCTAACACACATTCTGTAATGGTGATAAAAGAGGCGCTGGAGGAATTTCGAACTCTTTCATGACTTCAACCCAATCTACAGAAATGTGAAGTATATACATCTGGTATCAGCTCTCGGGAGAAAAGTATACTAGATGATAACTGGGAATGCCTTTAGGAAGCCTCCCTATCAAATACTTAGGAGTCTTTCTCATTACTGGAAAGCTGTAATTTTCCAACTGTGGTGCTCTTCTAGACAAAATTGCCGATAGAGTATAAAGCTGGAAAGTTCCAAAGCTCTCACATAGGAGAAAATTGCAAATGGTCAATTAAGTAGTGATTTCCATTGTTAGATACTAGATTGCTTCACACTTCTTGCCCATGAGAGTAATTAGAGAGATAGAGGAAGTCCTCAAATCTTTTCTTTGGGGAGGTACCAGGAGAGCAAAAGTTAAGTGGTCAATTATATGTCAATCAAATGATAAAGGTGGACTAAGTATCTCTAACCAAATCCTCATGATCAACGGATACATTATAAAAAATATCTGGAATATAATGAACACAAACAGAGTTTTTAAGTAAAATGGGTTCATACTGTTATTTTAAAAGGAAAATCAATATGAGAGGCAAACCCAAAGTCTTTTGGCTTTTGGCTTTGGAAAAGGTCCCTCAAGGCCAGGGACAAAATGCACATTACATTGATAGGGTGATAAGAAATGGAGAGACTACTTTCTTTTGGAATGACCTTGGCTTCCATGGGGTATTTTAAGACTGAATCACCTAGAGCTAAGGAAAACATTGAATATCAGAGAGGAGGGTAGAGTTACAACAGTAATTGATGGTAATGCGTGGAGGATACCATATGGAAGAGGCTGGGATGATCATGTCATTCAATTTAGCCATGCTTGCAAGAAAATAAGTATTACACATGTGGAAGACCATATTCACCTATTCTTTCTATGTACATACTGAGCAAAGGTATGGAGATCAGTTTTGAAATATATGAAGTACAAAGATAGGGCCTATGGATGAGAGAATATTATCACTGGTTTAACTTCAGTAATGCTTGGAACTTAAAATACTAAGACAACCCATTTTGGCTTCTCAGCTACTGTCTACCACATATGGAAGTAGATTAGACTCTACCAACTAATAGGAAAATACCATGAGGCAATACTCAAGGAGATCCTGAAAAGCATTTATACTGTGCTGGTACTTGGAGGGGTACAAGAGTAGTAGGTTCAACTGTGAACTCTCTTGGTATCATTATGCTCGTCACTTAGGTCTCTACTAGAATCTTTGTTAGGGTTCATAGCCTTCTTTTGGCATCTTACGTCACTCCACCAACAATTCCTCTGCTGTTTTGGATCCTTTCTGTCCTACTCATAAGTTTCAAGTTGTCTTTTATGCATGGGCTGAGATATCATTATGCTGTCACTTTGGTCTCCCTCAAGGTTCAGTCTTCTCATTGCAGCTTTCATCACTTTATCAGCAGACCCTTATGCTGTTTTTGGAACCACTATCTTACTTATTAGTCTCTTGATCTAGCTTTAACATTAGTTTCTCTGACCTACGGGGTCATTGTATTAGCTCTTATTTTGGAATCCTTAGGGTTTTATTTTTACTTGTCCATCAGCATGTTTTCCTTCTGCTGTTTCTGAAAACCCTCTACTCTAATTTAGACGGCTCTTGTGTGGTTGATTTTGGTAGATGAAAAGTGACTAGATTTAGCACTAGAATATGGTTAGAACAAGGTTAGTAAACAATTTAAGGTTAGTAAACAATTTGTGCCAACTGTGTTGCTTTTGTCCATCCATGACAACCTCCTTGTAAAGTTGTCTATTTTGGTTTATATGGCTTATATATGGAACTTAAAAAAAATAATGAAGTGTGGAAAATATCATTGCTGATGATATTAATGGAAAAGACTTTTGATGTGTCAAAAATGTAGAATGGCGACATGTGTGCAGTTTCAACTTTTCTGTTGTCTCTCATTGTTCCTGAGACTATAAGCACTGATCTTTTGCTTGTTAGAGGAATACTAATCTAACGCACAATATAGTTGCAGTAGGCGCACCTGTATTTGACATGTATTAGACTTACTGATAATATTGAAGGCTCAACATGTGGAAACACCTCCATGATAACTTTCACATGTATATGCTGGGAAAAAAACACATATATATGCTGATGTGGCAGTAATTTACTGGAAAAAAAACTCTCATCTTGACTCATGATTGTTTTCAGGTTATTACTTCATTACTCAACCATATAACACGAGGATGCCCACCTTGCACTGTAGAAAAAGAGACAAAAATCCCAAAGCAGTACTTTCCGAGTGAGTCGTACCGTGATTTGCTTAGCAAAGATGAGAAAATATCTGAAAATGTTCTTTTGGTTTGGAAAAATGAGCTTGTCTGTGGTATTATTGACAAGGCTCAGTTTGGCAAGTTTGGTTTGGTACATACAGTGCAAGAGCTTTATGGGTCAAACAGTGCAGGTCTTTTGCTTTCTGCACTCAGTAGGGTTTTTACCATGTTCTTGCAGGTGTGTTTATATTTTTCTTTGGTTTCGTATACTTTTTGCTGATATTTGTAGTTTTTTAAGCGACTTGTATGCTAGATAAGATTTTTGTGCTCTAATTCTTGTTTCAGTTACATGGCTTTACATGTGGTGTGGATGACCTTATTATCTTGCAACATTTTGATTTACAAAGAAAGGAAGAGCTTGAAGGTGAAGATGTTGGTGAAGAGGTTCATTCTGAGTTTGTCAAATTCAGGCGTGGACAGATAGGTATAATCCGGTAGATATTTTCCGGTTTTCTTATCTTTCTATTTTCGATATATTTTTCCTTTTCCTTTTTCTTTTTTGGGTTTTTTTTGGTGGGGGGGGGGGGTGGAGGTGGGTTAAGCAAATGGAATTTTATTGTTGATTGAATAAAACTTAGATGTTCTGCAAAAGTAACAAGTTACTGCTGGAAATTGCCTAATACAATCTACGGAAAATATTTCATATAAGAATGCAACTCAATGCCTACAAATTTTATGAGTTGGTATAGTCTCTGGTTCCTCTCTTTCCATATCCCATAGGCGCAGGCTGCTTAGTTTGGGCACATCTTTCTGGAACATTGACTTGCATTTTGATCCAAAGCAAGATACTTAGTTTGAGTACGTTCCTTGGCTTTCAATTGATTTTTGGTCATTCATTATTGGGCTTTTGGATAAAAGCGTCTAGGATTTAACTAGTGTACATTTTGGATATGTCTTTCCATGCCGGGGAAGTAAAGAGCGTGCCAGTTTACTTCTGAGATTCATCTGTGTCCCTTGATTCTGAATTTCATTATTGAAGCAGTGGAAATGGTAAGTAAAAGATTCTGGTATCATCTACAGGTTGGATATTCAAGTCTTCTGCCTTTAACCTTGTTCCTTTAAACGTATTAATGAGAAAATACAGGCTGTAGGGAAGGTTCCCCCCTCCCCCTCCTTTCCCTCTCTCTTTGATGAGGCTATAAGCAACTCGTTTACTTCTGACAAACTATTTACTTTTTCGGTAGGGGTAAAGAAATCGAAGATACAAGATTTTGGATTTATAAATTTTTTGTGGGACATGTGGGGGGCTGATTTTTTGCAAATTATTTCAACTCTTCTGGTTTCATGTGCTGTAATTAGTAGTTTAATTGGTTCATGAGCTCTATTGTATTTCCTTTGTTCTTTTGTCAGACGTTGTTCTCTAAGCATGTGATATTAAGTTATTGCCCATAAATTCTTGCTTCCTTCAGCGTTTCATATCTTTGATGATTTCATTGTTAAAGGTCCTAAAGAACTGCAATTGGAGATTGAGAAAGTTGTTTCCAGTAACAGAGAATCTGCTACGGCATATTTAGATATGAAAATGAAAAATAGACTGACTAAGAAGGCTGAGAAAATCAGCAAAGGTCTACTCCGTGAGGGTTTATTGAAGCCGTTCCCGAAGAACTGCATCTCCCTAATGACAATAAGTGGGGCCAAGGGAAGTACGGTAAGTTAAAGCTTACAGTCCTACCCAAACTGGCTGGGAATCGTTAATTCGTAGGCTAGTGCTTTTTGTTCATTTCTTATCAAAAGCCACATGTCGGCACTATATTGTGTGATGCGTAACTAACTTAAACTGTCTTTCGCTTTGTTCTACTGTCCACTGCTTCATTGATATCCTTAATCCAATTTTTATTTTTTAGATCCTGTTGATCGTTTTTAAACTTTGCTACGTTTCTCCTATTTGTTGAAGCTTTCCTCTTGCTGCCAAAAAATCCATAACTGCAGCAAACATGCATGTACTGGTAATTCATGTCTGCGTTTATGTGTGTATATGTATATGCATATCTATCTGTGTGTCTGTCTACACACACACACACACTGTGTGTGTGTGTTTGTATGTAGGCACATAAACATACTTTTATGCAGTACTGTTTACCGGAGATGGTGTTGTGGATGGGGGGTTATATTAGTGAGTCATTGTTCCATCTGTTCACTCTTTCTATAACATCCTTTTAATTGGATCCTTTTTGGAAATGTAGAGTAAGAGAAGTGCAAATTGTATAATTCTAGTGTGTTAAGAACCATTAGAAAAAGAAAGACTACCTTTGAAGATATCATATAACTTGCATGAAGAATTTGCATTTCCTTCTGAGAAATAAGACCCAATAAATAAATGGGGACCCGACTAGGATGGAGTAAGGGCTGCGTGTTCATCTTTTCCCATTGGGCTAAGACAGTGAGCTGTATAGCGGCCAGAAGGAAAGATGAGCCTTACCTTCTTGTAGGTGGAGTCGGTGAGAGTGACAATTGTATGGATTGGACAAATTTCAATCTTGGAAAATGTTTTTGAACTTACCAGCAATGGGAAAGGAATAGCCTTGAATCTTGAGAATGAGCATGCAGGGGTGGTTGTCAGTTCATCCTATGCTATTCACACACCATGTTTAAAGTAAATTTACGGTGGAATTTCACATCCCCTTTGTATGAATTGTGATCGAAGTGCTTCAACAATGTAATTATCAATACTTTCAGCCCCAAAACAAGGTTCTCACTTTTTATAATATATGTTACTCTTTTTCTTGCCTCGATAAAGTAGTCCTACTATAGTGTTTCAGAAGTTTCTGGAGAAGTTACCTATGGTGTATCCCTGTATTGTATTGTGTCTCATGTCCACGCCTTTGCTCCTCTGTTGAAGCTCATCTGGTTTATAGTTTCCTGGCTGCTTTATTGTGCTCTGTTGACACCACGTATGCTGATTTTATGACTTGGTTGTGTTTCTGTTTCTAAATTATGCCGATTATTTTTGACATTTGGACAGGTTAATTTCCAACAAATATCTTCATACTTGGGCCAACAAGAGTTAGAAGGCAAAAGGGTTCCACGAATGGTTTCTGGAAAAACCCTACCGTGCTTTTCACCATGGGATTTTTCATCTAGGGCAGGTGGTTATATCACTGATCGTTTTCTTTCTGGTCTTCGGCCGCAGGAGTACTACTTTCACTGCATGGCTGGTCGTGAAGGGTAAGTCTCTTTTACTTATCGTGTTTCAACTGCTAAAGGATGATTAGTTCTGTTGGCTTTTCTATCTTTGCTCGTCCTCTTTCAGTAACAATTATCTCAAAGTACGAAAAGTTACCATTTTGACACCTTGTTTGACTAAACACCTCTTTCATCTCCTTTAGTCTGGAACTCAACCTTTTGACCTGGGTAATTTGGACTAAAACGCCGACATAAAGGAAACTGAAGCCTTCCTCCAACACCATTCTCACCAGAATCTCTTGCATAACCTTTTTCACTTGTAACCATCCATCTACAAAGTTATAAATGTCAAAAGATACAAATGATTCTCGACTGATTGACAATAGTTGAGCATAGTTGTTAAGGTAAAAAGCATTTGGGAGGGGTTTTAAGGACAAACGTAGTAGGAGAGTTGAGGGAGAAGGAGGATTAGAGGAAAATAGGTGGAAGGGTAATGAACAGGGTTAAGTTGCATGAAAGACCTTGTTACTACCTTTTCGGCACTGCCCATATCTTGGGGAATTCCATCTGATGTTATCATCCTGTCCTCATCTTCTTGAGTGTGTCTCGTCATGAAACAAATGGACTTGCTATTTTGTGTCACCTTCTTGTCTCTCTTTCCCTTTTTGACAGTCTGACACTAAACATAAGTATGGATTAAACAAGAAAATTTCTATTCGCAACTCGTAAGCTTCCCTTTTGCAGGTTAGTAGATACTGCTGTAAAAACATCTCGCAGCGGATATCTGCAAAGGTGCTTGATAAAGAATCTTGAGAGCCTGAAAGTCTGTTATGATTATACAGTCCGTGATGCTGATGGTTCCATCGTTCAATTTTACTATGGAGAAGATGGGATTGATCCTCACAGTACCAGTTTTCTTACAAATTTTAGAGCATTAACACTTGTGAGAATCCTTCTGAACACTTCTAAAGCTTCCAAATTCATTCTTCTCTAAAAAGTATAGCTTAGACTTTTCTTTCTTTTTGACGGGCTTTTTTGATGTTCAGAATCAGGAGACTGTTCACAAAAAGTTTCAGTTTCGGCAAGAGTTCAATGCTTATGTTCGCCGCCTACCAGAGGTGCTTAAGGTAAAAGTGAAGGGCTTTTTCGAGGAGTCAATTGTTGATGATCGAGCTGATTTTCTGGAGATGCTAAATCAGAAGTACCTCTCAAGTCTTGCACCACCAGGAGAACCGGTTGGTGTCATTGCTGCTCAATCTGTTGGTGAACCATCAACACAGATGACGTAAGATTCTAAAGACTTGCAAGTGCAGCATGATGTTGACAAATGACCATCTCGGTTTAGAGGTTAAGCTATAATGTAGAGGCATAACAAAGATTTAGACAATCTAACTAACCTTTTTCTGGTTGGCTCAATGCATGTATAAACGCTTATACAACTGCTTGGCTGGCATTAAAAAATATATGCAGGACCACCTCGGATATGAGAAAGTGGCAACTCACC
>AP025061.1:718228-731432 GCA_036186865.1 Eustoma russellianum | reverse complement strand
ATTAAAATATATATGCAGGACCACCTCGGATATGAGAAAGTGGCAACTCACCTTCTTTCAACGCTATGAGAGAGGAAAGTGAATTACACATTCAAGTGCTAATATGCCCCCTTGTGTGTAGGCAATCCACCCTTCCTACTGCAATGTGTGGATGATTAGCGTTCTTATAATTCTTTATGTTTTCATACTAAAGTGGTGGCATGGGATATATCGATTCCATTTCTCTCCTATTGGTAGAGTAATTTGACATATCACAGGTCCACAAGGTGTCATGTCTGATTGAGTTGTTTCTGAGTTAATGTAAAGGTTATTAGAGTGGAAAGTAATCTATAATATCCGATTAAGTTTAAGGTTTTTGGTGCTACTGAAGTGGTTTCTCTTTTCTATTTTTCTTTGTAATATTTGATTGCAGTCTGCTCCCACTGACTTTTTAGCGTACACATCATTTTCAGATTAAATACGTTCCATCTTGCTGGTCGTGGAGAGATGAATGTGACCCTTGGTATACCACGTCTTCAAGAAATTTTGATGACTGCCTCTGATGTTATTAGGACTCCTGTTCTGACTTGTCCTTTCAGAGACGTCATGCCGAAGTAAGTTGCTTTATTTTATTCAGCTGTAGATGGCATTGATTGGAAATGTAAAATAGCACAGTTGCTCTTTTATTATAGGATAATTAACATAATGTTCTTCGACCGATTATATCAATCAATTTGGTAGAGCTTAAATTAGATTACTTTTATTAAATTTTAGGTGTCCAGATTCATTATGTTGTAAGACCAACTGTAGGCTATTATGTTGCTGTATGGAGTTGAAACTTATGGACAGTTCCTCTATCAATATCTTTCTTTTCTAATTTGTTTCTCAGACTAATCTCTTGAGTAAATCAGACGTTGAGGTGCATGAACGAAACAAACAAGACAGTATGTCTATTTAGGTTAGTTTGGCCGTGAGCTATAGACAGTATATTGTACAGATCCAGCTTGCTTGTGTGATGGTTAAACCATTTTTTCCTGGATCCAGTTTTAGATTTTCAACCCAGGACAATTGATTTTTTTCTTCCTTTTGCAAGTTTTGCACCTTTAGTATAATGGTTTACAAACCACCATCATGTTAAAGAATCGTGTACTTCACATAAGTGTCGAATCTTAGATTTCACAGTAATATTGAATTAGTGTATCGGGGGACCCGCTGAAAGAAACATTTTGGGTAAAATGTTAAAACTTACATCTTATAAGGAAGGCTGTTTAAAAGTCTACCTTAGCAGTCTGTGGAAAGTGGTACTTGTCCATTGATATATTAAAGAAGAAACACCTCTTTTTGCCGTAGTGCCTTTATAAAGGAGCACTTGCCTAGTCTCCTGTCCTATCTTCTTTTCCTTCTTTTATTTTTCTTATTTATTTCTCGACCTAATGCACATGTGATATCTGAAAATGATCCCTTGGCTTGTGGCATATGCAGAGATAAAGCTAACTCCATCGTGGCAAAAGTGAAGAAGATAACGGTTGCAGACATTATAGAGAGCATTGGGGTGCATCTTTTGCCATGTGACAAAAGAAAACGGGGTAGGATCTATAAGCTTTTAATAAAGTATAAATGCCCGGAGTTTGTTTCATCGAAGAACTGTGAAGAGACCCTCAAGGATGCTTTCCAGACAGCATTAGAAGATGCTGTTGAAAATCATGTGGTGTTGCTTTCTGAAATCAGTGGCATAAAGAACGTGTCAACGTCCCTCCCTAAGGAGAGCTCAACAGGGGAGGATACTTCTGAAACTACTGTTCGTGAGGAAGGAACTGAAACTAATGACGACGAGGATAGTGATAATGAAAAAACTGAAGACCTTGATTCTGATGCACAAACAAGAAGACAACAAAGAAATGATGAGATGGACTATGAGGATGATGGTGAAAATGAGCCAGATGGGGAGGATTTCCCATCTGAAAATAGAAATGGTAAAGATTCTACTTCGACCGAGGAAGATGAGGGACCAAAGAATGGTGAAGACGAAAGAGATGTTTCCGAGGTTCAATCGCAGGATTTGGAATTGGCTGATACAACATCAATTGACAGTGATACTAAATCAACAGGAAAGAGTAAGAAGAGGAAAACGAGAATTGTCGAATCTGTGGTTAAAGAACCAAACTTTGAATGCCATTTTCAATTTACCGATGAACCTCACATGCTTCTTGCTCAGGTAAACATGATTTTCTTTCCTTGATTGCCATTCAGGTTTCTCAACAATAGAACTCCATAACAATACATTATGTTTAGAAATTTTTTCTTCGTGAACTTATTTCACAAGTACAATGAATCAAAATCCGGCTACTGCACTTTATGTGCTAACGATTGCTTTCATTGCAGATAGCTGAAAAGACTGCTAAAAAAGTTTACATCAATGGTTCTGGCAAGATTAGTGAATGCAAGATGGTTGAATACGATGCAAATGAAAAAACGGTGATTTGGGATGAACGGAGAAGTCCTGTAAAGAAAAACAAATCTTTGCCATACTGGGGACTGAAGGCAGCCGGGGTTGATTTTACTGCTTTTTGGCAAATGTCTGAACATCTTGATGTGAATAGAATATATTCAAATAACATTCATGCAGTGCTGAAAACATATGGGGTGGAAGCTGCTAGAGAAACCATCATCAGAGAAGTGAAGAACGTGTTTGGCATCTACGGCGTCGAGGTGGACTACCGGCATCTGAGCTTGATAGCCGACTACATGACTCACACTGGTGGCTATCGTCCAATGAGCAGACACGGTAGCATTGCAGAATCACTGTCACCATTGCTGAAAATGTCGTTCGAAACAGCTTCCAAATTCATAGTTGAGGCAGCATCACATGGGATGAGTGACAACTTGGAAACACCATCTTCTAGAATTTGCCTGGGCTTGCCCGTGAAGATTGGTACCGGCTCTTTTGACTTGATGCAGAAGCTCGACTTTTAACTTCTGGTGGGTGTACTCGATGTATCTTTGAAACATCATTTTTGCATATATATGAATTAGTACTATTCATGGCTCACACAAAATTTTGTCAAACCTGTTAATTGTTAAATAAAATTATATTACCTTTCAGGTGGCCTGATACTCTGGTCGTCTTCTTCAAGGATTCGAATTCCTGAAATCCCTGTTCTAGTCACGGGCTCCGCACTGCTCTCTGAATTTGATCATAAACCATCCTCTTCTCCAATCTTCTTCAAAGGCAACAAATCTTTGCCAGTATGCTGATCAACATCCTTCATCGATGAACTCAATTTTCGTTCACCCACTGAGATTACCTTCACATAAACCTGCTGATTCCTCTTCACAATATCCATGGCGTTTGAAATCCTCCCGTTGGCATAACCCTCGACACCTTCCCCTTATATACATGATACAACTCTGGCGGCCTATAGTGACCTGCATAATCATTATGCTTCACCCTCTTATCAATTTTGCGGCTATCCTCTACCTTGGACCTAGGTTTTGGAGGTAAAATAGCATGAATTATAGTAATAAGCTTACGGCCGAAATAATCAGCCAGGTTCCACCTTCCTTGAGCTTCACATCAAATTCATCCATAGAATTGGAATTTCAACCAAGCTCGGTAACGTATTCCGCTAGAACCTTGTCGGCGAATCCTGTATGAGATTCCAATTCGTTAGCTACCTCGGAGACTAAAGACAAGTAGTCCAATTTCTCAAACGTACGGTCTGCTTTGTTCCTCGCCGCCGCCATACCGCCTGTATAGTTCCCCGCCCTCTATCAAGGGAAAAAAAAGGCGGGAATACACGGAATGCTTATACTCTTTCATCGCTACACTATAAATTTTTTATTTTATTTTGTTCACTAATCTTTCGTTTCTATAATATTATTCTTGAATATAACCAAAAAAATAAAACTATTTATAAAACTATTTTCGTTACTCAAAATACTTATCCACTCCATCTTCTAAATATCTGTAATGGCAAGACTAAAACGCCCTCTCGTCGACTATGCACTCAACTTTTTTTTGCCCCTCATTTTTCACATCCTTTTTCGATCTAAAAGGAAAAACGATCAATTGCACTCTATCTTCCGTTTGAAACATCAGCCCATCACCTTTTGTTCAACCATTTTGATTGACCCCTTCCCAGAGGAAACAAGTAGCCTATGCCTTCACTAAAGAGAATAATCCGTCATTTGTAGGCCATGTGGTCTAGTAAATATACTCAAAATGAGAAAACACTTGAATATTTCGCCTTCCCATAATCACACAGTTGTAGATCAGTTCTAAAATTTCTAAATTCGGAACAGCCTCACACACGCATATGTGACCGCACTTTCTCGTTTTGAAGACGCTCTTGAAATGTGCTGTCAGAAACTACTCTCCTGGGTTGCATATCAAAAATTTCACTAGGATGGAGAGGTGTATTAGTGTAAATGACGTTCCCAGTGTACTAGTATTCCGTGTTTGAATAGGGTCAAGAGAAAAGTCAGATCGATTCATGTATGCAGCATTACCTTATACTTTTTTGTGTAACGGGCTGTTTCCAATGCTCGAACCCGTAATCTTTAAGATCAAAAAGCAATAAACTTACCAGTTGCTTCAAGTTCACCCACAGCCTTACCCTATACTTTTTTGTGCAATAGACTGTTTACACAGCTCGAACCCGTAATCTTTAAGATCAAAAAGCAATAAACTTACCAGTTGCTTCAAGTTCACCCACAGCCTTACCCTATACTTTTTTGTGCAATAGACTGTTTACACAGCTCGAACCCGTAATCTTTAAGATCAAAAAGCAATAAACTTACCAGTTGCTTCAAGTTCACCCACAGCCTTACCCTATACTTTTTTGTGCAATAGACTGTTTACACGGCTCGAACCCGTAATTTTAAGATTACAAAGCATTAAACTTAATGCATTAGTTTGTCCATTTGATATTATCTAGGAAGGGAAGCAATAAGTAGAATTTAGTGCATATTGTCACTCCTACGTCGCATTTGTTTAATTATGATTAACTTATAGTTTGTCAATTTAAGTGAGTATTGAGCTTCCAACAACCTACATCGATGGGTTGACAATTACAGGTAGACAATGAGATTATAAACAAGGTTCGTACAATCCACACCCACAAGCAAAGACGGTGAAAATAGACAAGAGATGGCAAGCAATTCAAACAACGATCAACAAGGCATGGCAACCAAAACAAGCATTATTTACAGGGATCAAATCAAGCAACATCCGAAAGATACAGTTAAAGAGATGTTGACAACAGTTGAATCTCTTCACCTCTGAGCATCCAGTAGCCACCATCCATTTAGATATATCTAGTCCAATCTATGTACATATCTGTGTCTAATCGTGTCTATTCCGAGTCGAAAATGTATATTCTTTAGGATGCTGAAACAAAAGATCTGAATTCATTTCTTATGAAAGTTATTTCAACAGTTTTACCGATTAACTCTGGGAATAATCTCATGCACTTCTCAGTCGCCTTCTAAAAATTTCTTAGATTACGATTCAGAAACATCAGAGCTCATCATCAAGTTCAATACACCGTGTTTTATTAAAAATTTCTTTATCAACCTTCATCTGCTTTCCTCCGAAAGCAAAAGAAAAATAAAATAAAGAAGATCGAAGGTCAACAACCTAAACAGAAGTTAAAGAAAGAAAATTCAGCAAAACAATAAACTCAAGGAGAATGTCAAAAGAAAATCGGAGAAACCACTCTATTATATACTAATAAGGATGAATGAATAGTCAAATAGAATGTAAATTTTACATAAGGAATCCCTCACTCAATCTCTTGAAACAATAAATAAGTCACGAAACTCAAATCCAAACAACACAACTAATAGTAATCCAACCATAATCAACAATAGAATAGATCCGTGAAATAAAAACCAAATCGCTTCAGTGCCTGAACATCGCGAGGAGGACAGAGAGAACCAAGGGAGCAGCAACGACGGCATTAGAGATAGGAAGAGAGAAACCGGCACCGACGACAGGGGAAGGAGCCGGAGCTTCCTGAGCAGAAACAGCAACGGCAGCCATGAAAGCGACCAAAACCATCAACGAAGCCTTCATCGCCATTACGTGAGTTGGAAGAGAATTTTTCAGAGATATGAGCAGATCTAGAGTTTGCTGGACCTGTGCTTCAAAATGCCGGGTAGCAGAGATGATTAAAGGAAGTTTTGGGGGATGTGTTATTTATAGGAGAGGTGGATCAGCGAGTGGGGCCCGATGAGGAGTGGAACAGCTCACGGGAAGTAAATACAACTTGGAAGCAGCTGGCCAAACGACTGGCCAATATGACTTGTTCTTTATATGATGCAGCTGTTTTTCTCAAAATATAAGGTTATATTTGTTATGGATATACTGGAATCTCAAGGATAAACATGATGTTGAAATACATTGTAGAGATAGACATTATAGTAGATGTGGATATCCAAAGTATTTGAATCTCTTTTGTATATCAGATTAGATGTAGATATTCAAAAGGGTTTGTCCAAGTTTATCTTCACTCCATTGAGTCCTATAAATAGGACCAGATATCATATATGAAAGACACACCATTGAGATACAAACTTCTCTTGTTTTTCTTTTCTTTTTATTATACTTGATTGAGTTTATAACACGTTATCAGCACGAGCCAACCTTTCGCGGAACAAGGCGCAACGTCGACCCTTGATTCGTCGGAAGCTTCAGTTTGACATCACTTCAAGGTCTCGTATTACCTATTTGCCTAAAAATCGTTGGGTTCAATTTCGGTAAAATTAAATTGCACTGATATGTTATCATGTTTATCAAATTGCACTAATTTCGGTAAAATCAAATTGCCCTGTATGACTATTAATCATGTTTTGTTTTTGTCGTATATATATATATGAACAAATTGCACTAATACGTTACTCACATATTATGTCAAATCATACTATACTATACTATATCGTATTATAATGAGAGGTATGGTTATTTGGTTTATATATATACTTGGAGTATATCATTACCGTTATTTACGTACAAATATTTGATAGTATATCAATGTCATTATTTATATTTGACATACCTGAAGTATGAATAATTGTCATGCTTCAATTATCATGCCTGAAGCATGACGTGACTAAATAATCGACATGCCCGCAGCATGAATAGCCGTTATGCCCGAAGCATAAATCGTTGTTATAAGTAATTATCGTGTCTGAAGCATGACATGACTAAATAATTAACATGCCTGAAGCATTAATTGTTATCATGCCTGAAGCATTCGTTTTATCATGCCCAAAGCATGAATAGTTAACATGCCTAAAGCATTAATTGTTATCATGCCCGAAGTATGAATCGTTTTATCATGCCGGAAGCATGAATCGTTTTATCATGATCAAATCATGAATTGTTAACATGCCTGAAACATTAATTGTCATCATGCCCGAAGCATGAATCGTTTGACATGCTTGAAGCATGAATTGCAAGGTTGTTATGAGTGACTTCAGTTCTTATCTCATATATATATATATATATATATGTGATAGAGGATTGAGTAGCTACGATTGCAATGATGATTTACTATGATTTCTGTATTCTTTTGAGCCCGGTGGTTGTGGGTTGAGGACCAAAGGATGTTTTGACTGCCTCCTTGTCAATTGCTTAAGAACACTATGTTTTTTTTTTGTACTATGTTTAAAACTTGATCCCTGACATGAGTGTTTTGTGAAATTAATTCCTAAATCCCTTACTCATGACATACCTTTCTTAACACTGTTGATGCTGACTTGGACCATGTTAGCGTTCAAGTGCCTTATAGGCAGGGTGATCTATCTCCTGTGTGTTTGGATACCTTTGCGGCTTGTGAATCTAGCTCAATATTGGTAAATGTTAAACCAACAGTAACTTTTTAGGGGTTGTTAAACTAAGGTTCCTTTTTTTGGTATATTAAAACATGTTGAGCTCATTGGAGCAGTATGTGTCTAATACAGTAGTCATGTGATATCCATGAAATCTAAGTTCTTATAATGGTGTTAGGTGTAATACCTTGTGTATGTGTATATATGGGTGGTTATGAAAGTCGAAATTGTAATTTTGTAAAGGGGGCCAAAAATTTCTTAAATGTAATTCACGGTGGCTATTTTTTTAAGGCCAATATTTGAAAATGTTAATTATAGGTGGAAGGGGCAAAAGAATTTTGATTCTGCCTCAAAGAATATATTTTTTCTAAAAAATAGAGAAAGAAAAAGGAACATGGCCAAAAGAAAAGGTACTTGGAGGCGGCCCAGAGGGGCCTTATCACGAGACAAAATTCAATCCTTGGTTGCAAATAATTGTTCAAGTGTAAATTGTATGATGGTATATCAAATAAATAGGCTTATTCTACATTTGTGATTGTGGTAAATATTCATCACTATTTTAAGCTAGTGCATATCATCATTCAATTGACTACATATCAGTTTTTCCGTGCACAATTTGCTCCAATGGCCAGTATTTCTCATGCCTCTGTTTTCCGCATAAAGATGTTGAAATTTATGTTACTTTGCCGCTGGCTTTTCTGAACACATTTGGTTCTAACATATTGAAATCCGATTCTCCTCTTTGGTCAAGGGCATATTTATGCTCTCTTACATCCGACCTTATTCTATTTCCAATTGTGAAGATTTCCTACAGCTTTAAATTTGAAGTAATCTATGTATATATTATAAATATATGGAATTGTTGGCATGACCAAAACGTGGATCATTGTTATGCCCGAAGCATGAATTGTTAACATGACTAAAGCATTAATTGTTATTATGCCCGAAGCATGAATTGTTAACATGACTAAAGCATTAATTGTTATTATGCCCGAAGCATGAATAGTTAACATGCCCGAAACATGTAGTTGAGGGAGCTTTCAGCTTGTACAAATAAATATGGTGCTTGACGCACTGATAATGTTTTGTTAATATTTAGTAGTACATTTTATTGCACAATAATGACCTCGATTCAATGGCCTTGACAATCTCATGAATAGATAGTGATTTAAAGTATGCCTGAAATTACTACAATAGCATTTATACTAATATACAGTTATTCACTGTAACTCATACTTTATACATAAAGTTGATACAGTACAATTCATGGTTTTATGTATTCACTGTATAGATTTCGATGCATCAACTACATTTTAATGTACTTACAACACATCGTTCAAGTCATTAACACTTATTAATTTATATTTTAACACCGTATTGTATTTTGACTTATTCAATGGGCATATTTGCAACAGTTTGCTTTACACTTATTTTCGGTCATAACCTGTGTTTATTATGTTTGTAAGTGTTCTTTTGTTATACACAATATTTACATTTTGCAGTTGCTAGTTTGCTTGTTGCTACACAGTCATATGTGTGTTATAGATTTACATCATATTAATTGACTATATACATTTCTATTTATTACATTTTATTAGTATGATTTCATTATGATCTATTTATTATGCCTGAAGCATCTTATGCCTGAAGCATATGACATTTAACTCAAATTTGTAGTTTTGAATGGATATATCATCTTATGCCTGAAGCTTAATTAGTCGACATGCTGGAATCATGAATAATTGCCATACCTAGAGCATATGTATCTTTAACTAGATTATCCTTAACTCGACTATGAATTGTTCTATTGAGAATTCTGATTTGATAGCAATGTCTATGTCCTTCCTTTTGAATATTACCCCGTCTATCTTTTGGCATATCTTTTGCAGAGCATGAATTAATGTGAAATCATTATATTGTTTATTGTATCCAGAATGCCCATTTAGATTATGCATTATTTAAAGTATTTTGAATACTAATCTGTTTCGGATGTCAAGTTTAATTGAATCCAAATTTTGTTATTCGTGATATTGATTGAACTCAAATCTTAAAGTGGAAACATTACATTGATTAATATATGAATTAGTGTTTCCTGAAGAAACACCATTGACTATTTCTGAGTTGATGTTCTAAAAATAATTTTGATATTAACATATCATCCAAAGTGAATGATATGTGCATATGTCCCAGTTGACAGTGGAATGACACACACAACGGGCTCCAGAAGAGTTCTAATTGGCAAAAGCAAATGTTAGTACCAATTCGAGTACTACGACATCGATTAAGGGCTCCAGAAGAGCAACCATTTTATCAACGGGTGATACACATGTATTGATTAATATGGCATCATTCCCACCAAGTCGAAAGGAAACTATTGAGTTTCACAGATATATGTCTTAATGGCGTTCATATTGAACCATCAATGAGGGGAATATGAAATTTTTATAGACAATGATTCAAGCCAGAAGCTTGTTAAAGAAAAACTCCCAATTTTCTCATCTGGATCGTATTATGCGACTATACATCCAGTTAAATGTGATATTGTGATGAACCAGAAGTTCGATGATCAAAGTTATTTATGACATAATCGACTTGGTCACCCGATAAAATAATGATACGTATAATTGTATAACACTCACATGTGTACTCTTTAAAGAACCAGAAGATTCTAGAAACTCTTTCATGAACAAAAAGATTACATGATTTTGTGTGTGTCGCTTGTTCATGTGAGTTTGCTTTCGAAAAGACTAGTAGCTTTTGCCAAGCTTCTTGCTCAGATTATATGATTATCCAATTAAATTTATTAAGTATTGATAGTACATGTGAATTGATATCCCAAGCTTTCAATGATTATTTTATGTCTTGAGATTGGCGTTTAGCATTCAGTTGCAAGTGTGCACACTTAAAATGGCCCAGTAGTGTCATTTATTAAACGTTTACAACTGACTGCTAGACGTTTGATTTAAGGACCAATTTACACACATGAGCTTGGAAACATGCAATTATACATGCATCAGCATTGATTTGGTGAGATAATTTTCCCGCCGTTAGGGGGAGAGAAAGTGTTGGTTCCTGAAGAACGGCGAGAAATTTAATGGAACGTTCCTTCACTATCTCACATTAACAAACAAACAAATCAATGCGAGCAAGAAGTAAAATGATAACAAAATCCCACGTTTTGGCGATGAATACACCGATTCGACTTGATGTCTCTGAAAGACATGATAATGGTATACCAAAAGCAAGTCTAAAACGTGGACGCCCAGTTGGTGTAAAAGATAAAAGCCCTCGAAAGAGAGTGGTACAAATAATACTCCAGAAGAGAATACTCAACAAGAGATTAGATGTTCACAACTTGAAAGCGCTATAGAAATAACAACTGATTTGTCTAAAAGTCAATAAACAAGTTGCTCCTGAAGAAGCAAGTGAACACAATTTTGAAAAGATCTCTTTGAATTATAAGAGAAATTTGGGATAGATAAATGATCATTATTGATCAAGTTTTGATTGAAGGATTGCATGTGAAGTTATGAATCAGGATCCTGAACCAATGTTAACTAAAAAGTGTCGACACAGAAATCATTGGCAAAAAAAAATATAAAGATGCAATCCAAACCCCTGGAGGGAAAGTCGCAAAGCATTTGGACCCGTAGACCCTTGAAGGGAAAGTCACATTCCAAATTATTTGACCTGTAGTTGAACCCCTGAAAGGATCAAACATATTGGATATAAATGAGTTTTTGACAAAGAACTTGGTTTGACTATGATGAAACATATTCCCCGATAATTGATGCCATAATATTACAATATTCAGTCAGCCTAGCAGTCACTTAAACCTTGATATGCGGTTAATGAATGAAGTTACCGTTTACTCATATGAATTATAAGATGATGATATAAAATCCCAGAAGGATTTAAATTGCCTGCAGCATGTAATCAGAGGATCAATGAACTATACTCAATCAAATTATAGAAATCATTGTATTGATTAAAACAATCTGGCAGGATGTACATATCGATGATCTAAATATTGTTGGAACTCCTGAAGAGCTTACTAAAACCTCTAATTGTATAATGAACGAGTTTGATATGAAAATTTTGAGAAGATCAAATGTTCTCTCGACCTGCAGATCGAGCCTTGAGTAGTCATAGCAGGGTACGATCGAAAGACTCATTTCGACCACTAGAAGATAACGAAGAATTATTAGGTCCTGAAGTACCATATCTTAGTGTTATTGGTGTTTTAAAGTATCTTGCTAATTTCGATACTATATATAGCATTTTCAGTGAATTTATTAAGAATGTATAGTTCAACACCAATACGAAGACATTGAAATAATGTCAAACACAATTTTATCTTCTTGGAACACCATAGGGGTGTTTATACTACTCAAGAAAGATATCACCACAATTAGTGGGTTATGCTGATGCTGGCTATATATATCTGACTCGCATAAAGGAATACCACAGAATGGATATGTTTTGGTGTGGTCATATTATGGAGATGAGTGAAATCGACATTTACAACCATGTCTTCATCATTATAAGATTTTGGCATTTCATGAAGCAAGCTGTGAATACGTTTGCTTGAGGTTGACGATTCAGCATATTGAAGACACCGACAACAATGTTTGAGGATCATGGAAGATGTATTGTTCAAGTTGAAAATGGCGACATCCAAGAAGAATGAAGCATATATCACCAAAGTTCTTGTACACTTATGACCTCGAGAAGAATTGTGATATTAATATCCTGCAGATACAATCGAACCAGAATTTTTGATGACTTGTTTACAAAAGCGCTACATTTAAAGAGATGATCTACAACATTGGAATGCGTCGACTCAAAGATCTCTTGCCAGCATCAGGGGGAGTGTGATTACTTTATGCACACTGTACTCTTTTTCCTTCGTCCAAGTTTTTTATCCCACAGGGTTTTTCTTGGCAAGGTTTTAACGAGCCAGTGTATCACACTTACCAATTATTATGAATATGTACTCTTTTTCCTTCGACCAAGTTTTTATCCCACTGGGTTTTTCTTGGCAAGGTTTTAACGAGGCATATTCTATAAAGTTTGGATATCCAAGGGGGAGTGTTATGGATATACTGGAATCTCAAGGATAAACATGATGTTGATATACATTGTAGAGATAGACATTATAGTAGATGTGGATATCCAAAGTATTTGAATCTCTTTTGTATATCAGATTAGATGTAGATATTCAAAAGGGTTTGTCCAAGTTTATCTTCACTCCATTGAGTCCTATAAATAGGACCAGATATCATATATGAAAGACACACCATTGAGATACAAACTTCTCTTGTTTTTCTTTTCTCTTTATTATACTTGCTTGAGTTTATAACAATATTTTAATTTTAAAAATGATCTAAAA
>AP025061.1:694856-710192 GCA_036186865.1 Eustoma russellianum | reverse complement strand
GTCATTTGGTTGCATTCTATTGCGTTATCATCTTGTCTTTTTCTCTAACCTGTTGCCACTGTTCCCCCTCCCTCCTCCCTATCCATCCCCCTCTTTTTTTCTGAAGAAAGGATCGTTTTATTGACTATAATATGTTTCAAAATGTACAAGTGTTGTAAACAGCAACAAATCAACCAAAATCAATGTTCTCAACATTTCCTGGACTAGTATCAACTATATTAGCTATATGTCTAGCCCGCCTTGTAATGTCATTAGAGACAGCTATCGGAGGTGGAAGATGGGTAATATTGCCATGTACTAATTGGTTACGCCAGAACCATATACACCATATGGAAGTGCGGAAAAGGTAATGTCATTCGCCTTGGTCCCTAAATTTCCGACATGATTTGTCCAAATTCAGTTGCATCCACTCCTCAATTAATGATGGTCGATAGAACAGATTTCGTGCACACCATATGATTTCGCCATCACCCCTCTTTTTTTAGATTACTAGAGATCTTAAGCTTGCACACCATATTCTTATTATTGTGTCATCTATGCACGTATATATAGAGCGGAGGTCTAACTAGAAACAAACTCTCTATATTTTAGAATGAAGGTATTGTTTGCCTGACTCTCACCCTCTCCAAACCTTAGCAATAGCTTTTGCTATTGTTTGGATATACTGCGATAGCTTTTGGTGTCATTTGGATATACTGGGTATGCTTGTTGTTATACTAGAGATCTAACACTCTTTTCCGCCGAGTATAAATGCGTCAAAAAAATACATCTTTTTTTCCGAGGAAAGGATCATTTTATTAATGAACAAAGTCAAATGACTATACATTACAACAAATACAAGTAGCAACTAACAACTACAACCATGCACTTGATATGGAACAATAAACAAGATAAAGGAAGGTGTGTCTTTTTCCGACCCAGATCAAATATGTCCTAAAAAAACGTATTCTTCTAAAACATTATTCATACATGTGATAGGTATCTATGTATGTATGTAGAGGTTGAGTATTGGCTTCTGAAAACAAACACGGTGTGTTGGATTTCGTCAGGTAGTAGGAATTAACTATAAAAAGAAAAAATTTATGAAATGTTTATCTTTAAAACACGAAAGGTTAGCATGGAAAATGTTCAATTTTCTCAACGGCCTTCCTTTTAAAAGGTACATGATTGCTAAAAAGTGATGCACATTCTTGCATTTAAAGTCAAGCATATTTCTTTACGACATATATAGTTAAAACATTACCCATAAATTAACTTATCTATGAATGTCGCGTATGGGTATATAGTGTTGAGAATATTGTCACATACCGAACACTTTGAAATAAAATATATGAGGGCGGGTGTTGAGAATATTGTCCTACATCAGACACTTTGAGATAAAATACATGAGTTATACGAGGATGATGTACCACCACCTACAACTTAGCTTACATGAGGTAAGACTCATATCCACTCAAAACCTTAAGGTAATGGATATTGTTACCTCATCTTCATATAATCCATTTATTTTATCTCAAAGTGTCCAATGTAACTTTATCACTCTCACCACTCGTTGAAAACTAAAACATAAGGAACAATTTTGAAGAATTTAATAGAAGAGTATTGCAAAATCACAGGGCCGTCGGATCAACAGATCTGTACATTAAGTTTTCTTTTGTTTTTTTTTATTTTTGTTTTATTTAAGTGCACAAGTGTATACAGTCAAACATAGTTTAACCCCCCCCCCCCCCCCCCCCCCCCCCCCAAGGAACCATCAAACATATGCTATCATATCTAATACAATACATACATGACGGATCATTTATTATAGAATATCCAATACAATATCATATCATCTATAAACAGTAAAGTATTCTAAAACAAAAAAAAGACCGTATTAAAACCATTAATTTCTTCAAGCATCCATGATCAAGTAATCAAACATCATGATCGAACAGTGAAGAAAATCACAGAAAACTAAAAAACAATAAACAAAAAAGCAATGCTCCTGAGGCTGCTATGGAGATGCCATTCCCAGAGTCCATTTGTGCCGAAGGTCCAAATGCACTGTCTTGGGCTGCAACCATTGAAAAGCACAGCATAATAACCATGAAAATGTGGATTAATGCCACACCAAAATAACCCATTTGAAGTGAGAAAAAAATGTTAGAAATTTGATGAGACAAAATACTCGAAAGAGTTCTTCGTGAATGGTTTCTGATTTTGTGCATTGAAGCTGGGAGGAACAGTCTCAATTTATAGGAGTAGTTGTTTGCTTGTCTATGTTTGGTAAAATGCATCATCAGATTTTGCCATATTAATGAAACAAATATAACAAGTTGTTTCTTGACCAATCAAATGTATAAAATATATATGAACCCTATATTTTGGCCAATCAATCTTGCTTTGTACGTAGATAAATTTCATGTTGCATCATTTCATTATGCAATTTATTGCTCATGGATCTAACATAAAACTTCTGAAAATGCATCTAATTCAGTAAAGTTTACTTGTTGCTAATTTTCTTTTCTTTAAAGACTGGTCACGTATATTTTGATTTTCATGTCATGCTTTCGTTTTCATTTCTGAAATGATGCATACGGTGCACCATTGAATCTCTTTTGCAATGTTCGAATTCCTTAACAAGTTTTATTTGTTCATGAATTACTTAGGGTAAATAGTAGTTAAAAATGATACAACAATCTAATAGGAGAAAAATTAAAGGCCAACAAAGAGACAGAGTGACCGGTAATTACATGTAATACGTATCAATCTTCTTTATTTTATTATCTGATGACAAACATTTATCCCAAACTTTGTAGTTCAAACGAAACAACTTGACGCCAAATAAAAGAGCAGTATGAGTCGTTACACACAAAAAAAAAATAATAATAAAATCAAAACTTTGGATGTCATTGTAAATAACCAAACAAAGCACTTTTAGTTACTCTTTCTCTTTCTAATGCTACCTTTCTGATTTATCCTTGCTGCTTATTTATGAGTTTTATTTAATGGAAGTAACGATTATAAACTCTAACTTAGATCATTCAATGTCATATATATAACACATTGCAAAAGAGATTGACATCCCTATCAGTATTGGTTTTCTAGATGTATTTAATGTCGACACCAATGACTAATCCCTTTCGATAATTTTCTGTTTAGAAGTTTTTGCACCTGACTATGAAATGCTCTTTCATTTCTATAGCCAGAATCGAACTTCTGATTTTATAGTTAAAGAATGAGATGAGTTAATCACCACACCACATCTCATAGTTTAAATCGAACTTCTGATTTTATAGTTAAAGAATGAGATGAGTTAATCACCACACCACATCTCATAGTTTAAATCGAATCCTATGCTTATGATCTTTTATACCTCAACTTTGACATTAATACAAAGTCTCAATTGGCCACCATCTCATTTTTAGGTTTTTAGGTTAATTAAAGTCAACCCACCCAGCCCCCTCTGCAAGACTGCAACCGCGGTTAATAAATGCTGCTGGTAAGAAATCAAAATCAGCCAGTGGGTTACTTCCATTTTCATGGGGTGAAAGAAATAGTAACCTCTTACCTTGCTGGACCCTACAAGTGGCCATGGAGGTTTCTCTGTCTGCATCGACTTTTGGATTTAGTCAAGTTGACATTGGATCGCTCGTGTTTCAGTTGGCCATAAAATTCTGAATGGTAAATTTTCATTTAATCTTTGTTTTATCAACCAAACTTATGCATATGACAAAATAAATAGAAGTATAGAATAAGAATATGCATGGTGAATAATGTTGAATAGTTATAGTTTTAAACTTACAAGTCATAAAATGAAACCGTTGCAATTTTGCTTTAGAAGCTTTATAGGAAGAAGATAAAGCTTGTCTTTTCCTCCGCTAATTACGCATTTGCTGTGGATGGGGACCATCCCCCTCATAAACTATCCATGGGCCTACTGGCCTTTCTTCTCTATGTAATTTCAAAACATAATTTTAATTTAATCACATCATACAATCATGCAGAGATTGAGGGTGTTCTGTTCAAGACATAGCTCAGTTGTTACTCGGGTTTGGAGTTGCTCTAAGATATACGTGCTTCGATTTCAGGGATACGTACCGTGTGGGTGTTTCATTGCTTCCTGAGCCAAAGATCCAATTTGCAGTGGACACGGACTTCTTGCGTAGGAGCCAATTTAAGAAGCCGCTGAGTTAATGATTTACATTTTTCACCATGTTTTTGGGGCTTAGTCGGTGACATCTTTTAACTCACATAATAAAGTCATGTCATATGTTTTTAACTAAGCATAATTTAGTATATATGGCATGATCTGATTTCATTGACGGTAGAAGTTTATGACACGGAACAGGTAGAAACTTGAAAGAAAATAGTAAGAGAATATGTAGCTTCAATCACTCAAAAATTATGGGAAGAAATACTGTTCCAATTACGCTTCAGACATTTATTACTTAACAAAATTGTCTAAATTGTATCCGTTTCTAAACCGTGCCCTTTCTTACTTTGTTTACTAAAATTAATATTAAATGGCATCGCTAGGTTACTCGCTCGTTAAGGGCCCCTTGTTATAGCGTACAACAACAACAACATTAACTCATTTACTTAGAGGTTTCCGTCTATGGCGGGATATGAAGGGAGTCACATGTACGCAACATGTCTATGTGTTGACAACACATAGAGATTGTTTTCCGATGACACATAATGATGCGTCAAGCTATGTCGATCAACTGTTATTTCACAACATAAGAAGCGCAGTCAATTTAATGAGTCATTTTGCTTTATTCCATGATATTCCAAAATCAAGAAAGATTGTTTCCTTAACTCCTATAGAAATGGAAACAATTATTTGATATAAAATAAGAGCTCTTAGCAACTACTATGATATAAAATCGGTGCCTGAAAAATGATCACGATACAACAGCATTTTGACTGGCAAAATACCGAACAGCGAGATATATTGCATAATACACGAGATTATTGAGTACTTTTCTCCACCAATTTGGATCCCGGCTGTTAATAGTCGCTACTAAAATGTGGATTATTGTACGACAGATTTAACTCATAATATAAGTAAAAAGATACTTTCCTTTCTTTATAAAAAACAGATATAAACAAAGAGTTCGAATTGGTTTTAATAGTAAATGTCATTGTATCTTTCTCTTTACCAAGAATACACGTCCATTTAGAGATAAACTTGTGTTTTTCAGGTACCTGCGTAGGCTGGGATGCACGATTACACTTCTATTTAGAAGTAGACTTCGTTTTCCAGGTCTATTTAGAGGTAGACTTGCGTTTTCTAGGTGCATGCGTGTATTGGGATTCTCTCACTAACACACTAACAAATCATATTACTATTATCGTGTCATTTATGCAGGTACTCATTGGAAGCAAACTTTCTATCTATTGTGATAGAGAGTTATTGTTTGTCTGACACTCATCCTTCCCAGACTCTAACGATAGCTTTTGCTGCCGTTGGGAAGTACTGACTGTGCCTATGATTGATTGATGCGTGGACTGGGATACACATGGAAGTGTTTCGCAGAATCAATGATTGATTGATGCGTGAACTGGGATACACATGGAAGTGTTTCGCAGAATCAAGATAGAATACTCCACTTAGAATAAGCTTTACATCTCACCATCTAACTATAGATACAGGTATGATAATTTGAAGTTTAAAATTTGTGCATGTCACACTTCAATCAAAATGATCTTTTTATCGAAATTGATTCTGTGGCATCATGTTAAAACCAGTTAAATTTTGTATGTGCAAGCAAAGAATACTATAATAGTAGGAATAGATAGTAAACAAAAGAGTAGAAAAGGAGAAAAGAAAAAGGACAAATAAATACAAAAAACAAAAAGAAGCAATTCCGCCTTGTAAAAGACATTACTATCTTCAAATGCAACCAACTCACAGTTCATAACATAAGCTCTTCAACTGAGAAGAAGTAAAGCATCATATACTTTCCAAATACAACTCGTCTAATTAATGCAAGCTCTTCAACTGAAAGCAAATGAAGTGCAACAAAGCCCTCTAACTAACATCAAATCCTCTACCTCTTTAGTTAAAACAACACCCCTCAAAGCAGAAACAATCTGTCAGGAAAATCAGATAAATGACCAAGCTTTTTTACAGTACTCAAATGAGTAATTGATCTGGAATGCCAAATCCCAGCTAAAGTTCTAAAAAATTCATGACCCATTTGAAAGTTTTCTTGCACTCATAAGGCTCTTTGTCAACCAGATAGCCGTCTCCCTAGATGAAACTGCATCTTCACCAAATGGTTTCAACACAGCAGCTAACTCATCAAGTTTTTCTTGTTTAAGCAGCCGCGCACATAGCTCAAGTAGAGATTCTAAGGCATCAGCTCTCTGTTGTGTTGGATTTTCCCACTCGTTTTTGGTTTCCCTGCCGCTTACTGCTGTTAACGCGTCCAGCAACAAGTTGTCACTTGCTATTCCATTTGTTACTTCAGTTCCTTCTTTCTGAGATGCTATCAAGGGACTAGTCATATCTGCTTTAGTTTCTGTTTCCACTTTCTGCATAGAAGGAGGCGCTTCCGCTTTCTCATTAGCAAGTTCACTTGAGGATGAGCAGGATCTTGGTTCTGCGTCGCCTTCAAAATTTGTGTTTTCTGTGCTCAGCTTGTCTTTGTTGTGAAAAACCGCAGGTTCATCAGCAGAGCCTTCATTTGGGCGTGTCAATCTACTCACCTCATCGGAAAAAGAATCTTCAAGCTTCGATTTTTGTTCCCCGTTGACGTGTGGACTCATTGGCATCTCTAGATCTTCAATCCTTTCATCATTCAGGTTACCCTCTTCAAACAGTATCAAATGCTCAGGAGCAGACTTATCATGTTCCTCTGGCTGAGAATTCGATAATAACCATGAGGAGCCTGCTGTATTTGTGCTTTCCTTAAGGGACGAGGAATCGGAGACATCATGATAATCCCCATTGCTGATAATAGTCTCGTAACTGGCATCTGCACTTTTCGAATCATCACTATCATGGGAAATCTTTATGGACAAGTTTATAGGATCGGCTGCCTTAGTCTCGATGATTTCCTTTCCCGAGTGATTTAGAATTTTACTGCTGGACTGCATATCTGCATAGTCATCAAATGGCAGAATCCTACCATTTTCTTTCAGTTTAGTCACTCTGTCAGTTTTGTCTTTACCAGAACTCGATTTACCAGGCGATGCTTTCTCCTTCGAGCTATTTGGAGACTTAACTGGAGACTTGACAGGAAGAAATACGAAGGAGGGGTTTTGGCACCGGAGCAGGTAAGGTTGTAAATGGGGGTGTCGTAGTAGCTCTGCGGCCTAAAAGTCAAGAGACAAATGTAGAACACTTAGATACAAGTGTAAAACTCACTTCAGAAGGGTAAAATAAACTTACAGTCGGTCTATGTTCTGGAGATTTCCTAAGCATGCTTTTAATTATCTGTTTCCTGTTGCAACCAGAGAAATTAAGATACTAAGCAGGGATATAAAGTAAGAACACATGTTTGATTAGTAGAAAAATACTTACAAGGTGGGAGAGTATATAATAGGCAGTGGAGATATGGAACACCGGTTGATCTTGTTGATAAGTCCAGTCATGTCCTATATGGAATAAAAATTTGCAGTGGATCACCATCACTTAATGCATACTATTGAAATGAATCTGTGGTCAAAATAAAGTCAATACTCGAGAATCAAATAAAAATGAAATTTACAGGAGCTCTAAATGCTTGTTGATGTGCAGCGATTTCGAATACACAGCAACCTGGAAAAAGGCACGCATGTCAATATATAAAAAAAGACAATAACTCAGAACGAAGTATATTAGCTTAGCATATTACCTAGAGACCAAATATCAGACTTGTAACCATAAGGTAGATCCATAATGAGCTCCGGGCACATGTAAATTGGAGTTCCAACAACCTGTTTCATGTTTGGAACAGAAGATACACTAGTTGTAATAAAGAAGCTGTCAGTCAAAAATTCCCCTTCTTTCCTAGAAATATCTTGGTAATAGTTATTGGAACTTGAACACAACAGAGGTTCTATATAGCAAACTTAATCTTCACCGCCTTCACTTGCTGGGAGACATTTTCCCAGTGGCCAGTAAAAGAGTAATCGGCTTAGATGTGTGTGCGTTATCTCTTTCTCTTTTCTGAATATCAAATATTGGTCGACACAAGTTGGTGTATTTTACATATCAATACAGGGGCAATGTGCAAATTGTTTAGTGCCTGCCTGCCACTTCCCTCCTCCTTGATGTCCTCCAAGGTTCTTTTCTCTAATTGAGTGTTGTCAGCAAGGAACCGGTCCAGATAGGTATACATGTTTTGTTTAAAATATTTAACTGATTTTCTATTATAAATTTCTCAAGTAAGCTTGAAGATGTCTCTTTCTATGTTGCTAGACAGGCAGAGACATAGCAAGAGAATCAATTATTCATACCGAGGATGTAAGGCCGCCTTCGTCTAGAAGCTTTGCTAATCCGAAATCACCTGTTTATATGGAATCAAACTGATCAGGATAAAGATGGGCAAAAAGGATCCACAAATGAAGCTCCCATGCTCCCTTACCAAGACGTATGCCATTCTCTTTCGTGACGAATATGTTAGACAACTGTAAACAGTAAGAGATCCATATCAATCAATCGAACTTTAGAAGTTGTAGTCTATGTAATGCTGAATTGTATATCACCTTAAGATCACGATGGATCACACGACTAGAATGCAAGTAGTCAAGCGCAAGTAGAAGCTGAGTAAGCCACTTGCAAAGCTTCTGCAATAGTATAGAAGAATTGTTATAGGTGAAAATCAACAGCTGAGATACAAGTTTGAGTATAATGCATTCTCATCTACTTACAGTTTCTCATATTTCATCAGAAAAGAAAAGAAGGGAGAAAATTTGTTACCTCCTCTGAAAACAGAGCTCCTCTTGCCTTCCTTATAACCTCAGCCCTGTAAATCCAGAATAGCAAACGATATTCAGATTACTAATTTTTTACGCTTAAATTTCTAGAAATAAAAAAGAGAAGATTCTAAAGTTATTTGCATGAAAGGAGCCATAAGCTAAAAATGTTCCAAGAAGAAGTTCAAGTGCCAGTATCAGCCCCCTTCCTTTTTCCCACAGCTCACTAGCTCTAGACCACCACCACTCACCAAAGCGGGGGGGGGGGGGACCACTTACATGTCTCCACCTTCACAGTAGTTGGTGATGATGCAAATGTAATTCCCCTGCAAATATACATGTAAAGTGTTTGTTATGATAGTTATTTCATGAGCAAACCTTCATCATCCAATAGGAAACATTAAATGGAAGGCCTATCCCAAGCCATTCTAAATAAACAACACTCGAGGTACCTTGTCTACCCAGGCATCTTTATACTCCACAATGTATGGATGGTGCAGTTTAGCAATCAAATTCATCTGCAGTTAATGCAAAAATTGTGTAAATTTAGCTTAGAACATCTCAGCAGTCCCTAAACTAGTACTAATCATCAGCAGAAGATGGTGCAAGCCGTTGCTAGAAATGATACATGGACTGGATAAATGCTCCCCGAGTAACTGAAACATATATGAAAGTCCAAGCATAAAAGTTGACACACCAAAAGGACAATCTGATAAGCCAACAAAGTATGAAGGACAAAAACAACTGCAAATTTCAGCAAACAACTACTCTTTCCGGAAAAGCTATGAAAGATAATCCGATGAAGACAAGTCTAAAATTTGAGACACATCAAGCATAGTGGAGCAATCACATTAATGCTTCATAAGAACTTAAATTATATCCTTCTGGATTGTATATATGTCGCATACACTTATGACATGTTAACAGAGGAGAGAGATCATCAAACCCCCTTGTCCCTGTTTTTTACATTTTAGCTACAAGCCAATGACCCTTCTCTAACTTGTACCTTTCATTCTTCTCCAACTTAAATGTGAATAAGGGGGAAAAGGTTAAAAAGAAAAACAAGAAGAAGAAGAAAGAAATAACAGATGGTTCTGCTAATTCTTCTAAGGTTAAAGCTATGCCATCCCTCCTTAACACTCGTTTCCTGTGATCTAATCTTCCTCTTCTGTCATCAGCTTGTTTATTCAATATAAGCAAAACAATGACAATCACCTAACTGTTGTCATTTTGATAAAATGGCATCCCCACAAATGAAGCTTATTTTCTAGGAACTTATGCCATCCTTTTTCATGTAAATACATACCTAATATCTATCCATTTTATGTGAATCCTTTAGCATTTCCGAACTGATTAAGAAGTTTCCATCAAAATTTCTACTCACTCTGCAGTCGAGGTTGAAGTTACTTGAGCACAAGCATTTATACTTGTGAACCACAAAGTTTGACACTTCGGGAAGAACTACATTTTAGAAAATAAATGGTCTTCATGACCACTACTTCATGGGATTGACTCTAAATGTCACTCTCTTGTAACCTACAAAGCTATGACATCTAACAAATGACTTAAGGGCAGAGGGTTACAACCAAAGTTGTAAACACCCATACCTAATGACCATTATCTTTCTTATCCTACATTGTTTCCATTAGCTTAAAGAAACGGAGGGACATGAGTTACATGAAGTTAATAAAGGAAGATTTATGGATCCCTTAATTAAACCTTTGATGGGCAAGGTTATGGTCCCTCTCTTCAAACCATCCAAGCTTTGTGCTTAGGCATCAATTCCGCAAACACAATAGAAGTTTTATGGGAGGGAAGATCAAGAACCAAACCTTGGTCATATGTCTCATGGTAATATTAGTACTGATTTTCTGCATGCATAAAAGGATATGGCATAAAGATCCGATAAAAGCTAACACTACATGATCCAGAATTCTAGACAAGTAGAAGCTTTTCCAATTCTTTCTGCACGTAGCCTCTATGATATCAGTCCAAATGAGAAGAAACATAACAGGCTGCTTCAGTGAGATAACTACCAGCTCAGCGAGATATGTGTAATAGAGGGTACCAAAGGATTTTAACTCATTTTAGCATGGGAAAGGTTCGCAGTTCAAATTTCGCACAATTACAGACATGAAATAGCAGTCTTGGATCAAGGTGTCAACGGACTCTATGACCATCTGTTTCCTGGAAATACAAAGTGAGATAAGAACTTATCAAATAATATATCATCTTCAAGAAGTAGAATCCTGGCCAACAGAAGTTGGTTCTGTTGCTAAGAACGAGCAGCAGCCTAACCAAAAGTCATGAGTTAGCTTGTCACGTCAGTTGTTAGGACTTCGTCAGTTGGTAACCTAGAAGTATCTTGTAACAAGCCTTAAAACTTGGGGCCTGTAGCGGCTCGAGTTGTTGACCAGAACTGAAGCCACCAAAACATTATAGCACTAAAAAAGTACATATTTCTCTGTTATGAGCTAGAAGGAACCTTTGATGAAATGACAATTCTGGCAGCCTAAAACAGAAAAAGGAACTAATACAGACGCAGGACAATGACACAGAAACTTTAACTAACTGAAGCAAGGTGGTAAAGAAATCATGAAAGTAAGACATGAAAGAATAGAGCTAAATTAAAATTTGCTAAAGTCTCATCCATATGAAAGCTCAGGCAATATCAAGTAAAAACTCCTGGTTGAATAAAGAAGGATGAAATTGCATGTAGCAAAAGAGCAAGTTTATAATATAAAAAGAAAAAACCTCTTGATGAGCCATCTGCTTGAACTTCTCTGTCTGCTTAGCCAAACGAATCTTTTTCATTACATACCTAAAACAAACAATAAGACAAAAACCCACAAACATAATATGAACAAAAGCTTAATGTCATGAGTTTGAAATCCCTATCCAAGTAGTTTGCTCAAATTCAACTGCACATAAATTACAAAGTTGTTTTCCTGTTTCATTATGCAAATTTTGAGTAGCAAACTATTGAAAGAGATTTTCAAGATTTCAGTAAACTGCCATTGTCCCAAAAGCATGACTCAAAAAGAATGTCTCAAAATTCAAATTATGTACATGCTCTTTTGAATAAAAGACAATAAAGCAAAAAAAACCATTATGTAGGTAAGTGAAATTTCTGAGAAGGGGGTTCTTACTTCTTTCCCTCAATTTTATGAAGAACAAGAAATGTGGTTCCAAAAGATCCCCTGCCAATCTGCTCTATTACTTCATAATCCTCCACTTTTGACTGGGTATCCCCGTTAGCACTCTCCATTTGACCTGGAGAACAATAGAAAACACAAATGGGACCAGCGCCATCTTTGCAAAAGATTCAGTCTTTGAGCTAATTGAAGCAGCTTCAACACTTACCTTGATTTTATTGAGCAAAGCTCCAAGAACAACAAAAAAAACCTTTTATTCTTTTAGCTGGAATCAAGGAGAAGATGCCTCCAAATTGGATAGTTTGGCTGAATTTAGTACAGTGGACTGCTTTCGAGAGAACCTTGAATGAAGTAAAGTCGCACAAAAAGCAAGGCTTACAATTATGACTAGCGTGTTTGAGAGAGAAGAGGGGGAACTATGAAATATGATGCCAAAGTTAACAAAAGGGGGTTTTTATACATAGCTATAAAAGATTAGCTATGGTTTCTTTTTGAAATAATAGAAAATGTGACTGAAAATTTTATGATACGATCTCAGGGATAACATTTTGTTATTTGTATACTCTTTTTTTTTTTATAAAAAATTGTCATAGTTTGACTTGAACATAAATTAAAAAAAATCAAATTATTGTGATTATCATTTCTATGATACCTTTAATTAGTTAACTAAGATAAACTAGATAAATCATCTAAATGTTAATTAAAAGGATAGTATGGGACTTTGACGATTAAAATATTAATTATTTTGATAAGTAGACGATAATTGTATAACAAACCGAAATATAAACTATAACAATATATTTAAGAAGAAGATAGTATTAAGATATGTATATTGTGGCTGTTCATTTATTGATAAATTAAAACACTACCGGTTGGAACCATACTTATAATCCGTGCGACACTGAAGACACAAATTAAAATAAGTATCATATTAAATATTTTACATATGTATAAACTATTGCTATCGTATCAAATTTATTGATTTGGATTATTTAAATCAGATCTAAAATATTATCAGTTTGTGTCAGTGTATGTAACAGTTTCAATATTAAATAAGTCAAAAGTTTGTTTGTTTATTTGTCATCGAGAGAGAGAAAAAAATTGATGATTTTATTGCAAGAAGTCGCAGCTCGTGAGTCTTAAGAACTGAATCTTTTAGTACCAACTCCTATATCAGAATATATAAATTACTCAGGGCCCATAGCGTAGACAAATTAGTATTCAAATTGAGAATTACTATTAAAAAGACAAGAATTTGAATCTAAGGACACGCACAATGTGCTCTATCTGCTAGTTTAATTTGTAGGAGACACCTTAATGGATGCTCCACTTCTGTAAATTTATAGAAGACACCTTGTGTGAGATACTGCGTGAGTTTTCATCAACTTAGAAGATACTTTAATTTGTATCCTTCATAATATTTCACTGAGCTAAAATGGTGAGGTCAGATCGAGTGATTTTTTGTATCAAGTATAAATTATCCACGTTGAGCCAAGGCCACGGCAACTAGCCAATTTAAGTATTTTAGAAAAGCTCAAGGTAAAATGTTAAATAAGATAAGAGCGTTACGTTTTTCTTTTTTTAGCCTATCCACATTAAGCCTTAAATTTTTTTTCCACTAGTGATCAATCAATCATACCCAGTATATCCCAACGATAGCACAAGCTATCGTTAGGGTCTGGAGAGGGTGAGAGGTAGGCAAACAATACCTCCATCCCAATGGATAGAGAGTTTGCTTCCAGTGAGACCCCGGCGCTATATGTACATGCACAGATAATCATAATAATAGGACTATGTACTAGTGGACCTATTTTATTAAACATATGATACAGTCTTCCGATATTAAAATAGTCATAATAGTGAGCATGCACACATAATTGAAGGAAAAATACCGAAACAAAATATGCAAAGTCAATTAAAGTGTAAATAATATCTAATCCTCTAAGCATGCTCTAAGGTGTCGTATATCATGTCTACCCCTCCTTAACCTTAATCATCTGCCTCCATGAACTAATATCTTGGACCATGTTCTCAGAAAAGTGCAACTCTAGTAAGTCATGCCTAATCTGCTCATCCCATGTCAGTTTGTGCTTGCCTTTACTCCTTTTCCCTTCTACGGTGAGGCTTTCGATTGCTCTGACAGACGCCGTTGTCTGTCTCCTCTTGACATGCCAAAACCATCTCAGTCTTCCCTCTCTTATCTTATTTTTACACTAGTCACCCCAAACCTTTCTCTGTACACCTCATTTCTTATCTTGTCTAGCCTTGTATGTCCGCACATCCACCTCAGCATCTTCATCTCTGCCACTTCCATCTTCTGTGACTGTGTCCTCTTGATGGCCCAACAGTATGTTCCAAATAACATTACCGGCCGCACTGCCATCCTATAAAATTTTCTTTTTAATTTAATTGGAAAATTCTTGTCACACAGCACCCCTGAGGCTGCCTTCCACTTGCACCAACCTGTCTGTACTCGGTGTGCTACATCACTCTCTATGTCTCCATCTTTTTGTACAAATGATCTTATGTACTTGAACTTACTTACCTTTGGGACCACTTGACCCTCGATGGTGAGTTGGCTATTCTCATCGTTGTCTGTGCCACTGAAGTCACAATGCAGGTACTCAGTCTTGGAACGATTGATACTCAGGCCTTTCCTCTCTAGAGCACATCGCCACTCCTCTAATCTCATACTCAAATTATGTCTACTTTCCGCGACTAATACAATATCGTCAGCAAAAAGCATACACCATGGAACTGTCTCTTAGATCGACTTTGACAACTCATCTAAGACAACTATAAAAGGAATGGGCTCAAAGCGAACCCTTGATGGAGGCCTACCTCCACTGGGAAGAAGTCTGTATTCCCTACAGGAGTATGAACGGTTGTTTTTGTCCTAACATACATATCCCTGATTATGTCTACATACTTCATAGGAACCCCTTTTGCATCCAGACTATCTCATATCAGTTTGCGTGGCACACTATCATACGCTTTTTCAAGATCGATGAAAACCATATGTAGATCGCGTTTCTTCTCCCTGTACTTCTACATCAATCTCCTTAAAATGTGTATTGCTTCCGTAGTTGACCGTCCTGGCATAAAACCAAATTGGTTTACCGTAACTTGAATTTCTCCTCTAATTCTAGTGTCGATTACTCTCTCTCATAACTTCATAGTATGACTTAGCAATTTAATCCTCCTATAATTCCCACAATATTGCGCATCTCCTTTTTTCTTATATAGAGGGACCACTACGCTCCTTAATAATCATTCGAAATTAAGTTAA
>AP025061.1:676481-689893 GCA_036186865.1 Eustoma russellianum | reverse complement strand
CATGATTGGATGATTACATTATAGATGGACGTTTACCTAAGAATTTTCATTTTCATATCTCTCAACCACCGAATCCTCTTACTTTATACCACCCGTGCACCAAACTTCAAATTATGCAAAAACATTGTCAGCATATCAATCTTGAGGGCCCAAAATTTATGGGAATGTCCTTTCTTTCTTCGTAATAATATAAGTTGATAGTAATGTTACGTCCACCAAATAAAGGACAAGTCATACGAAGCTTTACGACAACACAATATGAAAATGGAAATTTGATTTTATCCTTAAAAAGGATTACCAAGACTTTTTGCAACTTATTGTTATTGAGTTGAGGCCACCACTATGCCATACAAGCTTATACTTTTCTCCTCACAGATACCCCACCACCCCCGACCCACCCGCCGCCCAAAAGAAAATACGAAATGAAAGAGAGGGGGGGGGGATCCCTCATTGCAGCCTTGATGTCAATAAAGATACTATGTGTTGTATTAAATTATTCACACCGTAATATATATTGATAAAAAGAAACCGATTGGGTCCAGAAGTAAATTAACTTTGTTTATGTATATGGCTCAACCACCGCATCCTCTCATTTTCCAAAGAGCTGCACCAACTTTGAAGCCACACAAAAATAAAAGAAAAGGAACCAAAACACACACGGATAAAGGAGCGTGCGAACTGTCTCTTTATATACACACACATATGTGCGTGTGTGTGTATATATTAGTAATATTAGGCCCATGGGGCAAAATGCTCATAGCAACAAGTACAACCATCCAAATGCTTAAAAAAGGAAAACAACAGCCCCATAGCATAGCTCAGTTGTTACTCAGGTTGGAATTTGCTCAAAAAGATCAAGAGTTCGATTCTAGAGACATATATAGTGTGTGTGTTCCACTGTCGGCCTGGTTTGCAGTGGGACACCTTGTGTGAGCCACTGCATAAGTCCTCATCCAACCTAGGAGGCCACTGTGCTCCTGATTTGCATCCTCCATAATGTTTTTTTGGACTGAGACAGTGGGAGCCGTCAGGCTATGTAATGACCTTTTAATTTAAAAAAATAGGAAAACAACCATCCAAATGCTTAAAAAAGAAAAACCACCATCCAAAAAAGGAAGATATTATTTTGGAGAGAGTCCAATACGTCTCATCAGTTTACTTTTTGCTATATGACAAAAACTGATAATAATTATTTTTTGTGACAGAATTTTATTGGCCAACAGCATTAAAGATCTTTTAGTATAGACTGCACATATACTTCCAAGTCAGTCGAGCTTTTAACCTTGCAAGCATATAGAAGCAGAAGACTTAATTGAACAATCGAGTGATCACAGATCATACAATCAGTATAAGTTTTCTAAAGTATGCCTATCTTTTTCTACTTATATTACATTTGTAATAGAGTTGTCAAATTATTGGAACAAAATGAAATTCCTTGGTCCTGAGGTCCCCACCGACTCAACCCAATAAGCATTATGGCAGATGCGAATCAGGAACCCAACGGTCTCTTAGGTTGGGTGAGGACTTACGCAGTGACGCACACAAATGTCCTCCTGAAAACCAGACATTGGGCTTAGTAGCATAGGAACATAGCTTTCAAATTCTATGAAGCTGAGCGGAGGATACTATAACGAATATGGGTGGTCCGTTTTATTATTAGCATTTTAGTTGGATTTTTTATTCTTATTAAGATGTTGTAACACTGTATAAAAGCACATAATAGTGAATTTGCATCTTCCACATGTGGGAATAAGTACATCAACGAATCACGTAAATCTATTGTTTTCACAATTTTATGCTTTCGTTACACAGTGATGCGTAAAACTACTATCAGAATGTTGAATGAACAGATCATATAACCACATGTTTATGATAACCATACAAAACAAGTAAATTAAACTACATATTTAACCAGGATTAAGTGTGTTAACGAACTGAGCCGAGCCGAATATCAAATTTTTGAATTCGGATTTGTTTAGTTAATCAAACTGTTTGGCTCGGTTCGTTTATTGTAACAAACTTTAAATTTTGTTCGAGTTCGGCTCGATAACAATATAACTGTTTAAACGAGCCAAATAGTACACGAATAATTCAGCTCGTTTCAGTAAGCGAACCTGTTCGAATTTGGCTCGTGTAAGTAAAATTAGCGAACGAACTCGAATCACATACGAATTGAACCCGAATAGTTTGCAAACTGTTCGGCTCGCTTAACACCCCCAGACAAGACGCTATTAAAGTAATTAAATGCTTTCGTTTTAATAGATGTTAGATAATGATTTTCCTTTTTTTTTTTTTTTTTGTATATGAAGTGCATAATCAAAAGACCAGACACGATGATGAGATATAGTAACACTATACCAAATTTGTCGTCCAATATAGCATAACTTGAAAGGTTTAGTTACCAAATAACTCCATCAACGACACTTAGTTTTCAATGGACACTGGCCATGACAACTATTGTGCTTCTAAAACGTCAAAGCGTATTAAGTCTAAATTCACGAAATTTATAGCTTAACTTTAGCATTTGGCTTTTGAAATCATCATCAACTTCAAGATTGTCAAAGAAGGGAAAGATTACACTACTTTATAAATATTTTTTTTATTCAATCGCATAAGCAAACACGGCTGACACAAATGTCATATATATATTTATATATATATATATATATATATACATTTGCATGTTGTTTTATTTGTAACACAACAAGTGTTATATATTGGTTAATTTCCTTGTTATACTAGGATTATAGGAGGGTACATCCGAAAATTAAGAGGGAGAATGTTAGTTAATTTCCTTGTTATACTAGGATTATAAGTTTCCTATAATTTAGGAGTTTGGATATGGTATGTTTCCATAATGGTAGTTATCTATTCCTATAGGGTTTAGGTTTAGTTTAGACAAGTTTAGTCTATAAAAGGGGGCAGCCGGCGAATGCAAAGGTGTCCAGTTTAGATGTTTGGTTTTGAGTTATTTTCCGAATATTAATAAAGTGAGTCGTGCTTTATATGTGTGTTGTGTTTTGAATCCATTTTTTTACTTCAATTGGTATCAGAGTCAAGGTTGTTTGGAGAGAGAGGAGCCATCGTGGTAGGGTTGCCGTATTAGGGTTGATCCCGTGAGGAGGCTGCCGTGTTCTTCGAATCAACAGGGGCCGGATTTTATTCAACACAACAACAAGTAATTAATTGAAAAAAAAAGGAAAAAGGGCCGCCATCAAAGCCGAAAGGAATCGGCTGATAATTTTTCCAGGCTGAAAGGAGTTGGCCATTCAAAATCAAAAAATATATATATTGCAAGGTCGAAGAAATTGGCCGTTTGCAATTTTGAAAAAAATTCTTCCTAGGCCGAAAGGTACCTGGCCAAAAGATCAAACAGGGCTAGTTGAACAACGAGTTCTTAGAAGGATCCAACCACGATGAGTGAAAGCCGGTGAAAGTAGCGCAAGACCAGTGAGCACCGCAAGTCAACCGCGTGTGAGAGAGGCTGGATCGACTACCGTACAGTGTCCGATGCTTTCTCCTACCAATTATACCGTGTGGGCTATGCGAATGAAGATCGTTCTAAGAGTTCACAAGGTATGGGATACGATTGATCCAGGGTCGAATGATGCCGAGAATAATAATGTTGCAATTGCTCTACTGTATCAAGCAATACCTGAGAATTTGATCTTACAGGTCGGCCATCAAGAAACATCGAAATGAATTTGGGAAGCCATAAAGACGAGATATTTGGGTGCCGAGAGGGTCAAAGAGGCGCGGCTCCAAACCTTAGCTGCTAAATTCGATAGACTCAAGATGGCGGAAACGGATTCTATCGATGCTTATGCTGGAAAGTTGTCCGAAATGTCGGCAAAGTCGGCCTCTCTTGGGCAGCCTTTAGATGACTCCAAGATGGTGAAAAAATTCCTTAATGGTTTGCCGAGATCGAAGTACATACACATTGTGGCGTCACTAGAACAAGTGTTGGATTTGAACAAGATCGATTTCGAAGATGTTGTTGGTCGCTTGAAAGCGTACAAAGAACGAATTAACGAAGAAAGTTTCAATACTACATCAGACAGTACTTTGTTATATTCATCTTCTTCCGATCCACAAAATAAGAGATTTTCGGATCAGAGGGACAGATGCCGCGACTCACGTGGAAAAGGCCGAGGCCGAGGCTGAGAGACGAAGAAGGATCACTCGAAGTTAATATGTTTTAGTTGCGACAAGTCTGGATACTTTGCAAGCAAGTGTCCCGAAAGAAAAACGAAAACGGATGAGGCATTTATCGCTGATGAGCATGATGTAGATGAAACGGTGTTTGTCCACGAAGGTGTTGGTTACGTACCTCAAGAAGTGTGATTGAATGAAAGGAGCCTGATGCCGAGTAAATTGACTTCTGAGCCTATGGAAGATCATATATGGTATCTGGATAATGGTACGAGCAATCATATGTTGGGAAATAAATCTTACTTCTCCAAGTTGAATGAAAATGTTAAAGGCAAAGTAAGATTTGGAGATGGATCTTGCGTTGAAATTAAAGGCAAATGAACGATACTTCTTCAAGGCAAGACAGGGAAACAAAAGATGCTTACCGAAGTCTATTATATACCAGAACTAAGGAGCAACATACTCAGCCTCGAACAAGCCACAGAGGGTGGTTGTGAGGTGAGCTTGAAGGGTGAGCACTTGATGATGTATGATAGGAGCGGCCGTTTGTTGATGAAAGTTCAAAGGAGCTCAAATCGGTTGTACAAGATCTGCATAAATCCGGGTGTTCCGATATGTCTTCAACCCGAGAAGGATTTGGAGATGAGGGAACTTAATGGGAAGGCTATGAAAATCGAAATGGATCATCGTGCAGTTGATGCTATGAGGACTGAGCTTAGGCAGGTGAATATGGAGATGGAACGGGAGGAAGAGTTGAAGAGGTTAAAGCATCAGAAGATAACTGAAAAGGCAGAACAAAGGAGGCTTGCCACTGAGTATGAGCAAAGGAAAACGCAGAGGATCAAGGAAAAAACAGAGGCTCTAAAATGGAGTATCGTGATGCAAAAGATGTACGAGACATGGACTGGTCCCATGAGAGGGAAAGAGAGCGTCCTCGAGACCGTGACTCTGGCATGGGGGATGTGAGTCAAGAAAGGAACCAAATATATAAGGTATGATTGTTGTCACTCAAGTTCTCATGTGCCGGATGACCGGACAAGATCAAAGTCACCTCGAAGTCGAAGGAGTGGCGACGAGCAAAGAGCGGAGATCTTGACGGAGCCGTTGGCGCGGACGAAGTTTAAGGAGATGCGAAGCTTGCTTGGGGTGGAAGACCTTCCGAGGGTACATTCAGAAATTAAGGGGGAGAATGTTGGTTAATTTCCTTGTTATACTAGGATTATAGGAGGGTATATTCGGAAATTAAGGGGGAGAATGTTGGTTAATTTCATTGTTATACTATGATTATAAGTTTCCTGTAATTTAGGAGTTTGGATATGGTATGTTTCCATAATGGTAGTTATCTATTCCTATAGGGTTTAGGTTTAGTTTAGACAAGTTAAGTCTATAAAAGGGGGGCAGCCGGCGAATGCAAAGGTGCCCAGTTTAGATGTTCGGGTTTGAGTTATTTTTCTAATATTAATAAAGTGAGTTGTGCTTTATATGTGTGTTGTGTTTTGAATCCGTTTTTTTACTTCATTATATAATACATCTATCATCCTGTTTTATTTATACGCAAGAAAAACATGTTTGTATTCAATAATTTGTTATTGATACATGTTATTGCTTTGTACCATAACAAGTGCTATAATAAAGTTATCCTCATGTTTTATTTATATGCAATAGGAACCACTTTGTTTTCAATATTTTGTGATTGATACATATGTTAGTTGTTTTATTTGTAGCAGAACAAGTTTTATATGTAGTTGTCTTCATGTTCTACTTATATGCAAGAGGAACCAATTTGTATTCATTATCATGTTATTGCTAGAAACATGTCTTGATCATTTATAAGACAACAAGTGTTATATTATATATGATGTTCTATTGATTTGTAAACAAAACCAATTTGTCTTCAGTAGTTTGTTATTGATACATCTATCTTTTGCATATAACACAACTGTGAAATCATGTATTTATCCTCCGGTTCTATATTTATATGCAGAAGAACCAATTTCTAGCAGTATAGTAAGACAAAATGCACTAACTTGTATTTTCGTTTCATTGAAGGAGAATTTCGAGTCTGACAGATAATCAAGTCGGAGAGGTGACATATTCCGTGAAAACCAGAAATGCCCGAACCGAACACGTCTGGAGGCGTAACAAGGGAACCAGCAACCATTTATGCTCCGCCTTGAAAGGCAAATCCCTATTTGTCAGGCTTGTGATTCTCCTACTACGGCATGAAAATACCTTCCATCAATCCGCAATCGATAGAGATTTATCGCCGCTGCCGTTTCGTGTGTAGGTAAGCTGTGAACTGGGTAAGCTGATGCATCCTAGCTTCGATTAAAAACACCAGATTTATCTGTTATGGTAGTTAGTTTTGAAATTCATATCTCAGCCTTTTGGGACGTGTCTTTTTCTGATCCAGAAGTAACTATATGCTTGTGATTTTATCGAACCCTATTTTTGTGCTGAAGAGGGTTGAGCCTGAGTCGGTAATGTAGCAGCTGGATAAACTTAGGTTGTTTAAGCTTGAATCTAATTTTCATTTAAACTTTTGAGAAATTTTATATGTGAATATTGACTGTGTAGCGACGGATTAAAAACCGGAGTTTAGCATGATATGGAAATATTAGGAGGCCTAGCCTTTATTGTTAGCTAACGGGAGTTTGGTTATTTATTTCTCTTACACCTTAGATTTGTAAAATTGGGTGCACGCAAAATCCATTAAGATTTGCGCTCAGTGCTTCTAACTACTTAGCAATTAGAATAATGTTTGGATGCCTCTGTTGATTAGATACTGTTTTCCTTGTAGATATGCCCTGGTATGGTATGAATTAAGTTCAAGCGGGGCCTGATTTTCTTTTTGAGCATTATTCTGAAAGTCTCTGAACCTATCCTCAGTGTGTCTGTTCGACTTGTCCTATATCTTGTATAACAATGTTTTTGGAAACCAGCATTGTTACTGTAAATAGCAATTTCTGGCCCAAGTAAATTGAAGGTGAATGGGTTATAATGGCGACTCAGCTTTGAATTAAAGCCGTGCATTAATCTTCATTTGGGAAGTTGCTTAGAATCTCCTTGTACTAGAATTCCTTTTGTTTTTGTTACTTACTGTTGCTTCAGGTGCTGCCTCACTTTCCGCAGATGCCATGTCAATAATGCTAAGGAATTTAAGCCTTTTTCAGCATTGATTCACCAGTTATTGATGTATGAACGTTTGGGTATGTTTATTCATTGACTAACATGTTTAAGTAAGTGAATTTCCATTATTGCTTGCTAGCTTATTTTTGGATCTTGTTCCACACCTCAGAAAAGCTACCTGGCGTCCTTACTGGATAAGTTTTTCTGTGTTGCTAGATAGTTTGAACTTTCTATTAAAAGTTAATTCTACTGGGCTGAAGTCACAAAACAGGTTATATGTGTTATTGAATAAGCTTGATGCACTACTACGTGGGGTACCTGCATCCATTTTAGCTTGACAGCGGTATCATTTGAGGAATCAACATAAATGGCTGTATGGACTCAGTTAAGAAGGGGTGTTATTACTCAGTTTCAATTACTTTTAAATTGTTGTACACTTAAAGCACCTACTGCTAGTGCCCAGTAATTACTTTGCCATCCATTACCGAAACTTCTAAGAGCTTCTTGATTTAAATGAGATTATACCGTGTTTTCATGTAACAAAGATTTGTGCAGGTTACTTTTTCAGTTTGAAAGGTTTAAGGTGAACTTCACACCCTTTCATGCAAAGGAGACATGGAAGTCAGGTTGGGGACATTATTGTTTTCCACCAACAGGGAAATGCCGAGTGTTCTATTAATATCTTGGTGTTTTGTTCGCCTGATAGAGAAAATGAGGTCTTGTTTTGGTCTGCAAACAGGAAGAGGAAGCTAAAACAAAGTTGGGAGGCGGGGTGGTGGTGGTGGTGGGTGGTGGTTGGGGGAGGAGTGCTTTATTTCCCCTAGTAAGATTAAATATCTTTCACTATTTTTTGCAACGATGTAATGATGATGACGAAGTTGTTAATACAATGGAGTATATATCCTCCAATTCTGCCTTATATGAAGCGACAAAAATTTATCCCAAGTGGAAAATAGGCTATACTGTTACTGTTTTGTTTCCCCACGTTTATTCTCTATCGAACAAGGTTAACAGTTATTCCGGTTTATCAGTTTCCTATCTGCATGTGATACTTTCATATTTACACCAGTTACCAACACAAAGCCTAAGTGATACAGGGATCATTCATTGAATCATTGAAGTCCTAGATGGCCCTTAAGTGGAAAGTGAAATATTTCCATTGCAACCCGGTCACTGTAACTTAATCATTTTGAAGTGTACTCTTCAACACCAGTCATGATGCTCTTATTTTTTTCCATTATGTTGGATGCAATGAGAAGGGTGCTTCGATAATTGATGAAATATTTGGAACTGATACTATTGCTAACATTTTTGTCCAGGTTGAATGCTCCAAAGCCACTGCATAGTCCTTGAATGAAAAAGTGAAGATTTCGGCTTCTGTGATATGTATCCGAGTACTCGTTTGGTGTCTTATACTTTTGAATCACATAGACAGGTAAATCATAAGTGTTGCATCAAGGAAAATGGACTTGATGCGACGACCCTTTACTCCAACAGTGTTTATAGGTTCCTCCAGAGGGGAGCTTGACAGGACATGGATCCATGTAATGACGAACTTGCGATTCTTGAATTAGTCATTTATCAATTTAATAATTCAGTATTTTAAACATCCTATTCTTACCCACTATCGAATCATGTCTCCTTTGTCAGCTGGTTAGTTCCGACTTAGTTCTTAGAGCGATTTACGTTTTATCGCATCACAACAGTAGGTTTAACATGTGTAGAAAATAATCCCGTCTCATAACAGGTTCGAATACTCTTATCTTTTTCCTTGGAGCCCAAATATGCATATTTAAGGAAAAATGGTTGTCCATCATTATTAACAAACAAATCCAGATGTCTGTAGTGGAGGTGAACAGTGAACTTGTATCTCTGTGACAATATTTCACATTTAAGGATCGCGTAGACACCAATGCTTGTCCGTGATTCAGTAATACGCCTCACTCAAACGGATGCGTATTTTGTTTTAATTTATTTCATTTTTGGACCGGGTTACGTAGTCTATTGACTCTATTGTAATATTGAAGACAGGCGGTAGTACACGTAACTTTGAAAACTTAAAAAATGTCATAAATGGACAGTATATTAAACTGCAAAAAGGGAGAAAAGTAACCAAATGTCCTGGGCTAAAAATTTGAAATTTGCGTTACGACTCCGATATTTATGATACAGAAGTCTTTTTTCTCGTCTTTCCAGTATCAACGGCTACAACTTTGAACAACCGACGTTAAATTCATTACCTACCCGTCCAACGTTATGTAAGTGAGATGCAGACACAACACACACAAGCATAGAAAGATACCCACCTGCGTCAAAAGCTATTGCTAAGGTCTAAAGCTATCGTTAAAGTTTAAGAACGGTAAAAACTATTAGTAAAGTCTAAAGTTATCGCTAGGGTCTAATGTCTAAAGCTATAGTTAGGGTCTAAGGAAGGTGAGACACGCACATCCATCCAAATTGTTCAAATATGTAAGAGAGATACTGACATTCTCCAAATTGTTCAAATATGTAACTGTACTATTTAATTTTCATGCTACATAGTATTACTGCTTTATGAAATTCGCCTGTGTAAAAAAATTTGTTGGCAAAAAGTTAAATCACTTAGAAAAAAATTTGTTCGCCTGTGTAAAAAAATTTAAATCACTTAGAGGGAGAGAGAAGGAGAAAAGCGTAGGGTGGAAGAAGAAAGAGAAGTAGTAAATATCGGAGTGCTGGACAATGCTAAGGACGTGGGGGGTAGTTTCCTGCTATTCTTTCACGGGCTGCCAGCCTTCTGCTCTTCTTTTCTGGATTTCATCTCTAGGTATCCTAATTCCGCCATTTTTCCCAGTTCTAAATTTCATCCCTTTTATTTGCTAATTTCGTTATGTTGTTGAGGATTTCAATTTTCCGGGGGCTGAAGTTGTTCTTTTTATTGATCCTCAACATAAAGCAATCTATGCTCTTATATTTGGTTATTGAATTATGTTGTAATAAATTCAAGAGGATTAGAATCGTTGTACTTTACATTGATCATCACAAATGAAACACTCTATGTTCTGTGTGTTTTTTTTTTGAAACTTTGTTCTGATATTTGGTTATTAGATTGTGTTGTAACTTAATAAATTCAAGAGGATTAGAATTATCGGTGTATTGGTTGAAAAGGAAATGCCATTTTGTTTTAATGTTTTTTAAATTTTTGCCATGGCATTTGATGCACGACAACTTTGGCTTGTTTGATTATGCAGGCTGGAACCGTATTTGAGGGAGTACCGATTTGAGTAAAATAGGCTGTGCTTTCCTTCCTGATATTGCTGGCTTCAGGAACCTTGCGTCCCTCTGTTTTTCTTCGATGTAAAGGAGGGAAGAAGGTGGTTTGGTGGTGGCTGGATCTGACATTTGAAAGAGAATTTATCATTTGAACTGTGAAAGATACTACACAGATTCAACATGAGCGTTGTTTCCGGTGTGATCTCAAGGCAAGTTCTGCCAGCATGTGGAAGTCTTTGTTTTTTCTGCCCTGCAATGAGGGCAAGGTCTAGGCAGCCTGTCAAGAGGTACAAGAGGTTAATAGCAGACATTTTTCCTCGGTCTCCAGTAAGTTGAATTCATCTTCTGCTTCTTTCTAATCCTTGCATCTTCTTTCAAGATAAGAAGTAAAAGGGTGCCTCCTACTTTGCTGGGAGAGTTGAGCAGGAATTTGTTCATGTTTTAAGAGCCTGAACACACATTTATATCTGAAGCTACACATCTATATATGTGCGGATGCGCTCAAGTAGATTATTCTTCTTGAAGTATTATATGGTTCTTGGTCATGTTTCACCTATAATTTCTTTTAGTTCGTGTTATTGATTTCTATCTGGAAACATCAGGAAGAATGTCTTATATGAATGAAATATTCTATATTACGCAAGCGCATATACCTCAGGGGAAAAAAGTTGTTTTCCTGTTTTGGATGTTCTATTTTATTCTACAAAGTAGATAACTGAAGGGACGGGTCTGGCACCTTTCTTTAGTTATATGGTTAATCAGGAAATAAAGTTAAGATGTTGTCATCGTCTTAAGTAATGATGCTGATATGCATACCTCCTTCATTTATGCAATCGCTTTGATCTTTCTCTTTTGTCTGCACAGTGATTCCTAATTCAACATATAAATTGTAGGAAGAAGAACCAAATGACCGGAAGATTGGGAAATTGTGTGAATATGCATCCAAGAACCCCTTGCGCATCCCAAAGGTAGCTCGTGTTTTCTTTCCTTGAATGCTGAACATCCAGTTTAGCGAAATGTATATCACGAATCCTATAAATGGTGCCTTGATGACTAAAAAGATTTGATCAAGTGTTTCACAAGGTGCTTGCATTTGACCTGAATAGCGGAAAAGGATGTTTGAATCTGCTATTTTGATAGAGCAGGGTGTAAGTATTGATTCCAACATTACATAAGTGTTTCACTGAGCATGTGTTAACTGGTAACACAAGGAAATGGATTCATTCCCTTGATTATAATCACATTTTCATCTAGTCAGATATAGTTGGGAACATGCACTAATGTCTTGCTTTCCTTTGCATTCCATATAGAAGAACCTCGCTGGACTATTTGGCTGGCCTAAATTTTTAGATGGAATAATAGGACTTGCTATATCGAATTTATGAACTGCTATGTTGGCAGATAATTCTTTAGAACTTATTGTGTTATATTCTTCTCAGCCATAACACTGTTTGTTTCTAAGTTGGTTCTTAAAACCAGCAACATTTACTTCCCAGTTAACCAGTTAATCTACTTTTATGATGTCTGATGGTCATGTAAAAGTTCACTTAAGCATAGATGTTACAAGGAAATGTGAACATAAACTTTTGGCATCACTTTAACTCGTTATACTTCCCTGAGGTTTTTCTAATATTATATGGTCAGATAACCAGTTCACTCGAGCAAAGGTGTTACAAGGAACTGAGAAATCAGAACTTCCGGTCTGCAAAAATCGTCATGTGTATCTACAGGAGATTGTTAGTCTCTTGCAAGGAACAAATGTAGGTCCTTTTCCTCTTTGTTACGTTTGATGTTTCTCGTTCACTGGCGATTAGAGATATAGTTTGAATGGATAATAAAGTGTTTGTGGTATGTGGTTTGATGGTGGAAATGAGCAAAGCAGAAGCCGATACTGGCTCAATTATTTTTAATCGGGCTTGTTTATTATTATCTAAGACCAAGTTGAATGGAGTTGAATTTTCTTTTCTTTTTGAAATTGTCCTCGTTCTGCTCATCTCAGTTCCACTTGGCGAGGATCCTCTCACATTGTTTGAAATATCTAAAAGTACGAGTGAAGCTTGAGTGAACATTAATTGATTGACATCTTTTTACTGCGACTAGCTTAAAGAAAATATCTAACACCCTGAAGAAAGTAATGAGAAAAAAGAACTGGTATCCACTCTCCATGTGTTTATTTTAACACTCTACTATTTTATTAAAATCAATGGTAGAAAATGAAGTCAGTTTGCAAATAAATAGTAGATGAATGAGATGTGAGTGGGTTTAACAGAAAAGTGTGCGAATATTTCATATTCCAGTATCAATGAGTCCTTCATCGTGTGAGCTTAAAACCCCCAAATAAGTTTACATGTACAAGATTCTCGATCCAATAGAAGTTTACCATTTCCATAATCATGAAAAGAAAGAGAAAACCTGAAGGTTCCCTTGACGAACTGCTGTTTTGCTTGCAAATAGGCAGGGCTCTTACACATTAAATTGCTCAAAATGTAGGCCGTCTATACTGCTTGTTTCTTTTGTGTTTTTTAATCCTATAATTTTCTTATACATATCAAATATGTTAGGCTTAGATGACAAGGCTGGTCCTGCTTCATCTACTAAAGTTGGGTCAAGCTTGCCTACAAGATATATGAACAAACATGACCAGACTAAAGCGTAGATAGCCCAAGCTTCTTTAACTGATCAGACTTGTTATTCTGTTATTTTTCTGCTGTACATTGTACCCTTCACTATATAACCTGTGATTTTTTGGCAGGCCACTTTTTGCAAATAGTTTACTAAGCATTATTCAAACTCTTTTGGACCAGACAAGCCACGATGAAATATTAGTAGTTGGATGCCAGACCATTTTTGATTTTGTGAACAACCAGGTTGCTCTTTAACAC
>AP025061.1:635720-669425 GCA_036186865.1 Eustoma russellianum | reverse complement strand
CAGTGGAGCATAAGGAAAATAATATGAAAAAAGAAAAAAAAGAAGATTTGGGGTTTTGAGTAGAACTGCAATCATATTTTTCTTCAGTCTTTACAGTTAGGCTCACATTCTTGTTTCTCGTGGGAAAAAAAACTATCAAATTTAGCATGCGCAAACTTTCTTGGACATTATTACTTTCACTGTCCTACAAAATCGAAGGGATTGCAGTCCACATTGTGAAATGAATGTCTTTGATAACCAGATCAGAAAACATTGAACCAGCATCAAAGTGCTAAAGAAAGATCTAGACATGGAAAATAATCTTTTTCTGTTCAGAAGTCAGGCTTACCTTATTTTATCCTTCTTGCTCAATGTTGTGGTTATGCTATATGACTGAGAAAGAAAACTTAGTCAAAAGAAAATAAAGAGATTCTTTTTCCTTTTTTTTTTTGGTTAGATAAACTTGAAACCTGTTAATTATTATTTATTATCTTTTATAAATTTTCCCATGGGTTTGTGTATTTTTAGGTCCACTGCCACCATCGCGCTGCAGATCCCTCTTTGTTATGGCCTCCTCTATGATAATCTTTTCTGCGAAGGCGTATGACATTCTTCCTCTGGTCTCATGTATCAGGGATGCACTTTCCAAGAAAGTGGTTGGTGATTACTCATCCATTTTTCCCTTTGTAATCTTTGTCATGAATCCCCCCCTCACCCACGCCCAGCTTATCCCTTGTGGAAAGCTTATGGAAACGCATCATCCCCGGGATACGTACTCTAACGTTATTAACTACATTAGTGTATTCCCTTCTTTTATCCTGTGATCTCGAGTTTCTTTGAAGAGATCACTTCATGTTCTTGTACACATACAGATGATAGTTGTCATTGGGTACTTACGTTGACAAAGGCTGCTCCTTTTACATTTCAGATTGACCCATTTCTTTGTTTAGTTGGAGACTGCAAGCTACAGGCGGTTGCAACCACTTCCATGCTAGGGAAAATCGAGTATGGATCCGAAGAAGATAATATATCTGCTACGAAATGTCTTTCAGACATGGAAATTACTGATGATCAGACCAGGGAACACGTGGTTTCTCTTATACTGAAGAGCTTAGAGAATTCAATAAATGTATGCCTCTACTTTGGTTTTTTCTTAGAGTTATTTGTTTGCTTTTTACCTGTAATTGCTTACCATCTCTGCTTTGCAGTCCGAAATGTGCACATTTAGAGAGCAATTGCTGCTTGAATTTTCGCCTGATTGTTCTTGCCCTCTGGGTTTCCAGGCGTTCCCTGATGATTCAGAGAAGGTACATGTGTCTCATATTAAAGATCATGACGGGTGATTTTTGTGATGAGAATCCTAAAATTTAATAGTAATGAAGTCGGATAGATCTTACTTTTGTTTCCTATATGCAGGCTAGCCTATTTTCAATCGTAGATGATGAACCTTTCCAAGATTCATTTGACACCGGTGTGCAGCAAACTCCGACGCTGGCTGTTGAAGTTCCTGATTTGCTGAGTGTGAATCAACTTATTGAATCTGTGAGTTTGTTTAGTATGCATATGTTGCTCTGGCTTGATACAATCTCCGCCATGATTATGATGCATGAAACTGGAGTCATGTCACTCTAAGCGTATGAATCTATTGAATGAGCAGCTATTTTCATGCCTCCAGGAAACATGTTTCTCCCTTTCCGTGTTTTAGTATGTAAATGATACATAACAGGGTGCGAGGCATTAGAGAATCGACTATTGCCTTGTAGTGTTCAAATATTGATATTTGAGCACTACTTCATGTTGTTAATCCTTTGGGCATTAAATTTTCATGAGCAATGGGCGTTTCCGTGACATTCTAATCTCCCTCTTGTATATAATGGAGTATAACATTTCCTCAAAATTTGCACAGGTCTCGGAGACGGCATATCAAGTAGGAAGAATCTCTGTGAGCACTGCACCGGAAGTCTCGTATGGAGAAATGGCCCACCACTGTGAGGCACTAATGATGGGAAAACAACAGAAGATGTCACGTTTAATGACCTCACAGCAAAGACAAGAGAGTTTGTTGATCAGAATTTCTTTAAACCAGGATGAAAGATGTAGAAGGGTGGACTCTAATGTAGATAGAGGAAGAGCTTTTGACTTGGTAATTTCTTCTCTATCCTTCTATATATCATGCCTAGTTTCTCAATCGTAGTTTGTTTGTACATTTATGGGGTTTGCTATCCATTTTACTTGGGTGATGATAATATTGGCCTGTTTTCAGCAATTATTACATGCTGTGAGAATTGGAATATGAAGATGAATCCTGCTTCTCTTTTTTTTTCCCCACACATGCACATGAGTTACGGGAATAGGGATTCCAACCTGGTTGGCACCGGGAAGTGCCAATGACCTTTACTACTAGGCCAGTTTGAATCCCTAAATGAATGAAAGTTTGCATCCAATTGACATTAGAGTTTCGCATCTTTTGGTATATTTGAGTCTGAGCAGTGTTTTTTTATGGATCCTTCTTTGCAAGCCAACAAATGACTTTGCTTACTACCACAGCATATGTAAGTTCCAAGATTAGAACAAACAGAAGCAGTCATTCTGATGCTATTGATGAAGTGTTTACATTTAACCATTTTAGAAAGGGAAAAATCATGTCTCTTTTAGGCTGATTCGCCATCTTTTATTTACAGGTACTATTTGACATATTGCTGATAAGTATTGTGCTTGTTTACAAGGTCATAGATTTAAGTTATCTTCCTTTAAGGTTATCACGCTATCTGTTATTTTGTGGTTGTGTCTCTCCTTAAGACAATTTTTTTGCATTTAGGTACCCTTGAGTAAGATTCTTGTGTTAGACTTTGTTCTCTTTTGGACACGTTTTGCAATATTTTCTTGCATGGATCTTCCTGAATATATATAGCATGAAGTCCTTATAACAGTGGGTGTTATAAGGAAGCAAGGTGCTATTGCACTTAAGCTGGTAGACCAAGCAACGAGTTTACTATTTCAGCAAGATACACTTCGTATTATGATCCCTCGTCATGTGCATTTCTTTTTATTCTACTCTCACCATCCTTCTTAGCATGTGTCCCTCATTAGACACGATCCCTCGATTTCTGAGTTCTATGACAACTCAAATTCTTGGTGCATTCTTTTTATAATCTATAATGCCTTTCATTTTTTTTTGGAATCAGCAGTCTGATAATCCATTCATCAGTCAAGAAGCCGCTTTGTGCTCTAGTAAACAACAATCTGGTCCTCTTCCTTTGCTCTGTGGTGCTGAATACCAACCGCACAACCCTCAATCCTTCAGGCTGCCAGCTTCTCGTCCATACGACAATTTTCTGAAAGCCGCTGGATGTTAGCCTTGGAGCATTCAATGCGATTGGCGATGTATAGAAAAGAGACACACATACCAGATACTGGTGGCTGGATATGATATACATGGACATTTATATGAATCTGGCAGTTCTTGTTATGATATCAAGTTTTTGAGACTAAATCAGCCATCATCCAAATGAGTCTTTGACTTTGTTTTGTAATTCTGATAGTGATCATTCTTTTAGACAAATTATTTAGCAAGATATGTATAGCTGTTGATATCATAGTGACTGTATATTCTTAAAATCTTCCTGATGAGTGATGTGGAAAAGGGAGCAAGAGAAAAATGAGGACTCTCTACTGCAGTTAAGCCGTCGTGACATAGAAATTCTTGCATTTTTGTTGGCCTAAGTACTGGTTTTGTCATTTTTGTCGGGATTTTGTTATTAGTGAATATTGTGAAGATTATGTATAAGATGTAATTCGTCATATTATTATTCTTGAGGCTTCAGCTATTATTGATACGTGGCTGGTGTGTTACTTTTTATTTCAATGCTTTTACTAAAAAAATGATATATCATAAGTGATGATGTCGGATTAATCACCAAGTAACAGATGGATGCGGTGCCGTTTAAACTCCGTTAAGTTCCTTTGTTGGCAAGGGATAAGCCGACCTGCACAGAAGAACAAAGGTCAGAGGACCCGGGATTTATGGCCCCGGGTAATACCCTCCGACGCTCAAGTCAGTTAAGGCCATTTATGGAGAGGTAGATATAAAAGGGGAGGTTTTTTTAAACAGTGGGTTTATGTAAAACCTGAATTTCACAGTGGTGAAGATGACCGAAAATAGGCAGTTTACTTTAGGTAAGTTTTCTGACGCAAATTGTTGCTTGCTTTTTCTCTCCTCCTACTTTGTCTTTTTATAAGGCAGCTTCAACCAATGCATGAGCAGAGGCTGGAGACCGTGACAGGCAGAGAGGTCATCTGAATGACTCAGACTCTTGCCTGATTGCCACGTAGCTTGGTTCAGCGCTGAGTAAGCTGGTGAAGGACACTTGGCGGGGATTTCACCTGGTGAAATTACCCAGGGTAAACCTTTAGAATCATCCGGGAATCTCCCCGAAGTATCCAGGCGTGCCTGAGATAAACTGAAGTGGGGCCCGCTTGCCGAGATGAGGATGACTGACTTCACAGGGTCAGTGGACTCACTTAAGGTGTTCGTAGCCAACACCATAGATCTGACCCGAGATCATTATGCCAGACGGGTCAAAGCTAGAAACCATTCTTCCCCCGAGACGGAACCATAGGCCGAGATGAAAAGGTTGTCCCGTGACAGATGAAAGGACTTGACTCAACACCGGACTATTATAGTGGTCCCCAATGTCCGAAATGGACTAGGCGTTGACATTCGCCCGGGTCAGCCCGGCAGACGACCCGTCACACTTAGCCGCTTTAAGGCCCTTGTTCTGGCGTTGACCTTTATTGACTAACGGTGTGAAATTTTGGGTTTGTCAATTGCCCCCCAGATTAGCTCGGCCGATCTGTCCTGAGAGGGCGAGCTGATCTGAGCTGATCCGTTTCGAATTGTCCTCTTCTTTAATGACGTGCTGAGTTCTGAGAGCATCACCTTTTATATTTATTGCAGTGCACGATGTGATATTGATAACACAGCCGAAATCGGTTGGGATTCTGACCAGATTCCTTGGTATGTTTTCAGTTTTGGCACGTGTCATTCTTAGATTGGTCTGATTCACGCCTTTACTGTCTATGCGGGACTCGAGGCATTGATTGTGCAGTTTTTTTCCTTTTTAAATTCCACCGCTTCACAAATCGAGGGGCATTTATTTCGGCCGACTCTTGAGTTGCCGAAGTGAGGTCTATAAATTGAATCCCCTTAATTTCACTTTCCCTCTTTACCTGTTCCCAACTTCTTACTCCGGCATCCTTAATTTCTTTTCCGACGAGCTCTCTGATTTCGGTGAATCTCAACCATTACTCTGTTCTTCCGACACCCTATCTTCCCTACAGGATTTCTGTAAGTCTTTTTCTTCCTTCCATAATGTCTTCATCTTCACATGATTCGCAAAACGTTTCTGAAGGCGGTTCTTATGCCGCCGGGAGCGGAGAAGATATTGCTTCTCCGTCGCCCTCCGGCAGATCTTCTTCCGCCGATGAGCTGCCTATCGGCACGCTTGTTCAATTTACTGGGAACTCTGCCCAGCCCGGCAGAGCTCTGACAGTAATTAACTCTTCCCCGGAATCTATGAGGGCTGTCCCCATTCCGGCGTCTGTCAACCCTGCGGCTCCCGTAAGGGACCCTTCTCGTTCTTGGGAGTTTCCGAAAGAAGTCGGTTTTCTCCCACGGTTCAAGAGGTAAATTCCACTCTGACCGAAGCTGATTTGGATAGAATTTGTGCATATTACAAAATTGACAAAAACCGTTTCCGACCTCTCCTTCCTCTTCCGGGTCAGACCGCCTGTAATCCTCCAGAGAATTATGAAGCAGTCTATGAAGACTACTTCAAGTCAGGTTTTACTCTTCCAATTCCTGAGCCTGTAAGCCGAATTATGCAAGCTTATGGGCTTAGACTTCCTCAGATTCAGCCTAATGGTCTTAAACTTATTCTTTGCTACATTCTTCTTCTTCGCTTGGTCGAATTTCCTTTTAACTGCAGCACCTTTCAAGCCCTCTTTGCATGTCGGTCCTCGCGCAGCTGGTATTATTTCGGCAAGCGACATACCGATATTGATTTCCCTTTTGCCATTAATATTCCTTCCTCCAATAAAAGATGGAAGGGAAAATTTTTCTACATTTTACGCACTGAGCTGCCGAGTGGAACTATCTGGAGGCGTGGCCGTATTCACAATAAATGGCCGAGCCAAGAATTCCGCGATGAAGCAGATTGGATTCGGACTGTTCCAATCGTTCTGGATTGGCGAAAGGTTGATCCTGAGATCTGGGCCGCTGCTGATGTGCCCCACTCAGCTGTTGGGAGTGAATATCGGCCCTCTTCCCCTGATCAACTCATTACCATCCGAGGTGGTTATGGGAGTTTTGTATTTGAAATGTACTTAAATCTTTTTTGCTGGGATCTAAGTCTTTAACTCCAATTGCAGGTGCAATGGCTGGTTCCAAATCTCGAGCAGAAATAATGCGGGAAAATCAGGCCAGGAAGAGACTTCGGAAGGAAAGAAAGTTAGCAGCACTCGGTTCTGGAAGAGCCTCGACTTCAGAGGCGCTCCCTGCCCCCAGTACTGCTACTCCAATAGAACTTGAGATGGCAGAGCCCGAACCAGGTAAAACTTCTTAAATGAAATTTTCTTCAAGTGTTCGGGCTTTAACTTGCATTTTGACTTATTCTGCCTTGTTTGCAGCTCCGCCTATTATAATTGCTGATGACGAGCCTGAGACCGAGGTTCAGCCTCAAGCTTCAACGAGTTTGGAAATTTTTGAGGACGTTGGGGAAGGTTCCAACCCTCCTGCCCGGAAGAAGCAGCGTGGTGAAGAACCCATCAACCACAATCTGGGCCCTGTTCAGCCGTCCGAGGTGATCACTGCTGACCCATCTGAGGAAATCCTGCCTCAGTCGGGAAACACTCAAGACCCAATATTAATTGGGTTCAATGCAAGGGATACAGCTCAGGATCCTGCTGTAGCTGAAAAGCTGAATAGGGTAGCAATCTTACCGGTGGATTCTGAGTCATGCAGGGCTGCCACCTTCCCCACTCTCATCCAATCCTTTATGTCTAACGTAGCCCTGGTAAGCAAGTTTTTGTGAATAAACTTTTACCAATGATGAATTTTTATTCAACTGTCTGTTCAACAGGTCCGAAGCCAAGAAATAGAAGTGGTGAACCGTTGCAGAAGCTTTCTTGAGGAATTAGAGGCCACCAAGAAACAGCTTGAAGAATCTAAGAAGGAGCGGGCCGCCGTTACTCAAAGAGCTGCTGATCTGGAGACAAGACTGATCCAAACCCAGCAAAAGGCTGAGGATGCCGAGACAAGGTTGGTCACGTCCAACTCTAAGATGAAGGAGTTGGAGGATAAGGTGGCCAACCTTGAACAAACCTCCACTCAATCAGTCCAGGAGATTGAGTATTTGAAGAAGGGTATGGCTGAGACGACGCAGAAATTTGAATCTGAGCAGGAGATGAACAACTTGTTGCGTCAGAATTTGATCGATGCGGAGATCAAGGCAATTCAAGACTTCAAAAAATCCAAATTTTTTGAAGAAAACTTGCTTCTGATCCAAGGCTCAGCCATGGAGGTTGGTCAAAGGAACGCTATTGAAGCCTGCGCCCAAGTACATCCAGATCTGAACAGAGATGATCGTCGTATAGCCGAACTTTTCAACCCTCAAGCAGATCAAGATTTTGAAGAAGCTTTTCAAAAATTTATCGATGGAGCTGACTTGAGGGATGATGACAGAGATGAGTAGGCTGTAGGACTTTTCTCTGTTTCACTTTTTCTAGGCTAGGCATCAATATGTACTTCAATCTCAACTTTCTATCTCAGCTATTTCTTTTGGTCTTTAATATCTTTGCCGAGTAAAGTCTTTTGAGTATAACTAACTTTCCATGTTAGTTTAAGCAAATCAACTAATCAAGTTTTTAAGTCAGAATAAACCTGAGGTAGGTTCGTGACTTTCTTAATTTCCGTCTTGGCTTTTTCAAGAGAATCTTTGAAGTTTGCTTTCTCTGCTTCTTTCTCTTAAGCTCTTCCATCTGGAAATGGAATCTTCCTTCGGACCTGCCGAGACTAACTTCTTTGAGTTTTTAACTTAATGCTTCTAAAAGCTTATGTTTGTACCTTGGACCAGGGAGGCTTTTTGCCTTGGTCTTGCTGAGTAGGAATTTGCTTCAAACATGTGAAGCCTTTGGCCTCGGACCTGCCGAGGTCTTAAGATATCTTTCATTGGGCAAGGACCTCAATCCTGTGAGGTCTTCGACCTCGGACCTGCCGAGGTCTTAAGATACCCTTCATTGGGCATGGACCTCAAACCTGTGAGGTCTTCGGCCTCGGACCTGCCGAGGTCTTAAGATACCCTTCATTGGGCAGGGACCTCAAACCTGTGAGGTCTTCGACCTCGGACCTGCCGAGGTCTTAAGATACCCTTCATTGGGCATGGACCTCAAACCTGTGAGGTCTTCGACCTTGGACCTGCCGAGGTCTTAAGATACCCTTCATTGGGCATGGACCTCAATCCTGTGAGGTCTTCGGCCTCGGACCTGCCGAGGTCTTAAGATACCCTTCATTGGGCATGGACCTCAAACCTGTGAGGTCTTCGGCCTCGGACCTGCCGAGGTCTCAACAATGTTTAGTCGCTTGATCTTCAAAAGATGCTTCATAGAAGTCGTACTGATATACAAGATTTCGTCAATGTACATTATTGATGGAGCAGTCGGAGATGAGAAGTATGCCATGTTCGAGGTAAAGTTCGCCCCTCTATTGTTTGCAGTTTATATGCCCCTGTCGGGAATACTTCAACGATCCGATAAGGCCCCTCCCATTTAGGATTGAAAGTTCCTGCTAAGGCAGCATGGCTGATTTCATTGTTACGCATAACCAAATCTCCTACTCGGAATGACCTGGGTCGTACCCGAGAGTTGTAATACTGGGAGATCAGGTTCTTATACTGTGCCATGTGAATATGTGCGAGGTCCCTTTTCTGCTCGAGGTCATCTAAATTTATCCGGAGTTCCTGATTATTGTCTGAGGCAGAATAATAATCAACTCGGGTTGAGGTGGAGCCTATCTCGGCAGGAATGATAGCCTCTGTACCATATACTAAAGAGAAAGGTGTTTCTTTTGTTGAAGTCGAGGGAGTTGTTCGGTACGCCCACAGAACACTAGGTAATTCTTCAACCCAGCTCGTACCCGCTTTATCCAGTCGCTTTTTAAGCCCATCCTTAATGATTCTGTTGGCCAGTTCGACCTGACCATTTGACTGGGGATGCGCTACCGAGGTGAAGCATTGTTTAATGTGCAGATCAGAACACCAGCTCTTAACCGGATCCTCGGCAAATTGCCTCCCATTGTCGGAAATCAATATCTGGGGTAGTCCAAATCGGCAAATTATGTTTTTCCATAGAAACTTCTTGACTTGGGACCCCGTTATGGTAGCTAAGGGCTCAGCTTCTATCCATTTGGTGAAGTAATCAATTGCCACCAACAGGAATCTTACCGAGCCAGGTGCTCGAGGTAGGGGTCCTACAAGGTCCATACCCCATTGGACGAACGGCCATGGACTAGATATACTCGTCAACTCATGACTCGGCAAATGAATAGTGGGAGCATGAGCCTGACATGACGGGCATTTTTTCACCAACTCTTCCGCATCCTTGCGAATGGTGGGCCAATAATAGCCGGCTAAGTAGCACTTATGGGCCAAGGAACGTGCTCCAGAGTGACTTCCACATATGCCCAAGTGCATTTCTCGGAGAATATAGTCCCCTTCGTCTTCAGGTACGCATTTCAGCCATGGCTGAGAAAAGGATTTTCTATACAAGTGATCGTTAAAGAGTGCGTACCTAGTTTCCTTTAGGCGAAGTCGCCGAGCTTGCGACTTATTTTCAGGCTGAGTTTGATGTTGTAGATAATTAACGATCTCGTCCATCCAGGTATTATGATAGTCTTGCTGCAAGACTTCATTTCCATCAAAGGCACGGTGTTTTACCAGTTCTACAACAATCTTTTTTGCTATAGAGGCTGAAGTAGATGAAGCTAGTCGAGATAATGCGTCAGCACGTTTATTTGCCGACCTGGGGATATGCTCGATGTCAAAGCGTTCAAACATCCCTTTTAGATGCTGAACTTTAGCCAAATACCGTCTCATGTTGTCTTCCTTAGCTTCATAATCCCCATTGACTTGTGAAACTATGAGCTGTGAATCGCTTCGGGCGGTTATCTGCTGTGCCCCCAGTTTTCGGGCTAAACTCAATCCGGCAATCAGAGCTTCATACTCTGCCTCATTGTTGGTAGCCTCAAAATCAAAGCGTAGAGCGTACTCTGTTTCTTCCTCACTGGGGTTAACTATTAAGATGCCTGCTCCACTTCCTTCTTTCGAAGATGATCCATCTACGTGCAAGACCCAACCCTAGGTCGGGGAAGGATTTTCCTCAACTGATATTCCTTCAGCCAAAAAATCAGCTAAGGCTTGAGCCTTAATCGAGGTACGCGACTTGTAACTGATGTCATATTCAGCTAGTTCCATTGCCCATTTAGCAGCTCGGCCTGAAGTATCTGGCCGAGATAGAATTTGCTTTAAGGGTTGATCAGTTACCACCACTACAGGGTGAGCTTGGAGGTAAGGACGAAATTTCCTGGCCGCCACCACTAAGGCCAAAATGACTTTCTCCGCGTTCGGATATCGTATCTCAGCCCCATGCAATACTTTGCTTGCAAAGTAGATAGGCCTTTGAACTGCATCCTGCTCTCTGAGCAAAACCGCACTCACTGCTTCATGGCAAGTGGACAGATATATATACAAAGTTTCTCCCGGGACGGGAGAAGTTAACATTGGCACCTCAGCCAAATGTGCCTTGAGTTCATCGAATGCCTTTTGGCATTGTTCATCCCAGAGGAAAGCTGTTTTCTTCTTTAAAATTTGGAAGAAAGGTAATGACCTTTCAGCCGATTTGGAAAGGAATCTACTCAAGGCCGCAATTCGACCCGTTAACCTCTGAACTTCTTTGACATTCCGAGGAGGATGCATACTTTCCAAAGCCTCAATTTTGGCCGGATTGGCCTGTACTCCTTCCTTTGAGACCATGTACCCAAGGAATTTTCCTGTTCGCACCCCAAAAGTACATTTTTTCGGGTTCAGCCTCATGCGAGATTCTCTTAGGATGACAAATACTTCACGGAGGTTTGAGATATACTGATCAAGGGACCTGCTCTTGACCAACATATCATCAATGTACACCTCCATAATTCGGCCAATTTGGTCCTTGAACAAAGAGTTAACTAAACGCTGATAGGTTGCCCCGGCATTCTTTAAGCCAAAGGGCATACTGATGTAACAGTAAGTGCCCATCTCAGTTATGAAGGAGGTCTTTTCCCGATCTTCTTCTGCCATCATAATTTGATGGTATCCTTTAAAGGCGTCTAAAAAATCAAAGACCTCGTATCCCAACGTTGAATCTACCAATCTATCAATCTTTGGTAGGGGATAGCAATCTTTTGGGCAAGCCTTATTCAAGTCAGTATAATCAACGCACATTCTCCAGCTCTTGTCCGGCTTAGAAACTACAACCGGATTAGCCAACCAAATTGGATATAAAACTTCTTCAACAAACTTTGCCATTAGAAGCTTCTTTACTTCACCTGCTATTACTTCGTTCCTTTCTGGAGCGAAATTTCTTTTCTTTTGCTTAACGGGCCTGACCTGAGGATCCACATTAAGTCTATGCTCTGTCAGGGAAGTGGGGATTCCAGGCATATCTTCCGCTGTCCAAGCAAATATTTCTGCAAACTCCCTTAATAGACTTTGGAGCTGTGCTAATGTCTCCCCTGGCATCCAAGTTCCAATATTAATAGTGTTCTCAGGCCTGCTTGGATCAAGAATGAACTCCTGAACGGCATCATTAGTTTGTAAATGCTCCTCAGTTGGGGGAATGAGATCATCCAAAACAACCTGCTGGACAACCCCACCCCTTTGGGTAGCCACGGAGTAACAATTTTGGGCTACTGGGATGTCTCCTTGCAAAGTTACCACTCCACCTGGGGTTGGGAACTTCATACTAACATGCAAGAGCGAGACTACAGCTTCCAGAGCCACCAACGCAGGTCGGCCTAAAAGAATATTGTAGGCCGAACTTTCTCTAACCACCACAAAGTCCATCCACAAACATTTATACGCTGGAGGTTTGCCAAAGCTGACGCTGAGGGTGATTAGCCCAGCTGGTCGTATAGGCGCTCCAGTAAAGCCGAACAGTGGAGAAGTAACTGGGGTCATCAGGGAATCTGCCAAACCCAATTGTTTGTATACATGGTAGTACATTATATTTACAGCACTCCCTGTATCTACGTAGACCTGTCGTACTTCTATTATCCGATCCGATGCTATGTGAACGCAAAGTCCAATTACTAGACCTGTGTTATTAGAGTCTAGTGGGATGAAATCTTCGGGCCCATAAACTAATTCTCGGGTCAGTCTTTGTTTCTTTGACGAGGGCCCAAATGACGTTCCTGACGAGCTGGGATCTCCCTGACTTGGTCGAGTCGGACCTCCAGAAATAGTATAAATAATGGAATTAATTTGAGGCGGCGGTCCGACCTCCTGTCGATCATTATCCCCATCCTCGTCCGACCTGGGGCGAGCATGAGGAGACTCTGGTCGGCACTTGTCTTTCTGAGTGGTTTTTCGGAAACTTAAACGGTTATGGAGCCGCGAGCGTGGGTCATAAAATTGTTTCAGGTGTCCTAGCTCAATCAACTTCCGAATGGCTTGGGCAAGTTGCCGACAATCCTCGGTATCATGGCCGACATCACGATGATATCGGCAATAGAGTTTCGAATCTCTTTTGTCCCTGGGTCCTGTCAAGGGCTTTGGATCCATCCTTAGGCCGTCTCTTTCCATGACGGCCAAAATTCTGTCTTTTGAGGCCAAAAGAGGCAACCCCTCTCGGCCTCGCTTGCCTCGGTTACCCAAGCGATCGAACGCACTGCGCCGATCACGATGGTCTTCATGACGGTCAACCCTAGAACTGGGCCGAGTCGATGGTCGAGTGCTCTGCTCGGCCTCCTTTTTTAATCGATTCGCCTCCTCTCCACGGGCGAACTGATGTGCCCTTTCTAGGCACTCTCTCAAAGTTGTTGGCCCCTCTTCGGCAAGTTGCGAAAAGAGACGACCCGCTCTAAGTCCATTGATAAATGCAGCAGCCTTAACTCCTTCATTCCGGTCACGAACCTGTAGAGACTCGTCCGAAAAGCGCTGCATATATTTTAAGACTGACTCATCCACTCCTTGTTTCAAGGTCATAAGATGCGATGAGTTCTTTATAAAAGGCGCACTAGACACAAACTGAGATTTAAACTTTTGTGCGAGCTGCCTGAAGGAGTCCACCGATTGTGGTGGAAGTTCTTGAAACCATCTTCTTGCCTTCCCCCGGAGATACATGGGGAAGGTCTTACACCGAAGGGGGTCCGGCACATTCTTCAGACTCATGGCTGTCTGAAATTGGAAAAGATGATCCGTCGGGTCGGAGGTGCCATCATAAATATCCATCTTTGGCACCTTAAAGTTGTCGGGTGCCAGGTATTCTGCGATTTCCCAGGAGAAAGGACTCTCCTGAACCACCCTTAAATATTCAGGGTTTGGTTCTTCATGATGGCTTCCTGGCCTGCGAGGATTCGCTTCTTGACGAATACTCTTCGGGGATCGGGGCCCTACTCCCAGGCGCTGCCTGGGAATAGGCACCGATTCAACTGTTGGGGCTTTATCTCCAGTGCGTCGTGCATCCGCCATAAAGCCTTTAGATCGATGTGAAGACTGTCGTTGAGTCTTCTCCTTCGGACGGAGAGAAGTAGAGCCTTCCTCCATGTATTCATCTTCTGGACGCTTTCCTTTAAGACGCTCCACCACAGCTTCAAAGACATCTAAATTATCAGCCACGTATTTCATGGCTTTTTCTTTCTCATCCGCGATTAAGATCGGGACCTTCTTCCTTACCGGCTCTGGTCCCCTGGAACCCTGTCCAGGGTGAGCAGAACGGGCATCATTCCTGCAGTGCTGATTCGAGGACTCTCCTAGTCCTTCCCGGGCGTCTTTACCCATTTAGAGTGACTTGTAAAGGAAATAGTGCAGTTATAATCAAAGAAACTCAAACGGAGGTTCAGGCCCCTCCTTCTAGCGCCAGTATGATGATGTCGGATTAATCACCAAGTAACAGATGGATGCGGTGCCGTTTAAACTCCGTTAAGTTCCTTTGTTGGCAAGGGATAAGCCGACCTGCACAGAAGAACAAAGGTCAGAGGACCCGGGATTTATGGCCCCGGGTAATACCCTCCGACGATCAAGTCAGTTAAGGCCATTTATGGAGAGGTAGATATAAAAGGGGAGGTTTTTTTAAACAGTTGGTTTATGTAAAACCTGAATTTCACAGTGGTGAAGATGACCGAAAATAGGCAGTTTACTTTAGGTAAGTTTTCTGACGCAAATTGTTGCTTGCTTTTTCTCTCCTCCTACTTTGTCTTTTTATAAGGCAGCTTCAACCAATGCATGAGCAGAGGCTGGAGACCGTGACAGGCAGAGAGGTCATCTGAATGACTCAGACTCTTGTCTGATTGCCACGTAGCTTGGTTCAGCGCTGAGTAAGCTGGTGAAGGACACTTGGCGGGGATTTCACCTGGTGAAATTACCCAGGGTAAACCTTTAGAATCATCCGGGAATCTCCCCGAAGTATCCAGGCGTGCCCGAGATAAACTGAAGTGGGGCCCGCTTGCCGAGATGAGGATGACTGACTTCACAGGGTCAGTGGACTCACTTAAGGTGTTCGTAGCCAACACCATAGATCTGACCCGAGATCATTATGCCAGACGGGTCAAAGCTAGAAACCATTCTTCCCCCGAGACGGAACCATAGGCCGAGATGAAAAGGTTGTCCCGTGACAGATGAAAGGACTTGACTCAACACCGGACTATTATAGTGGTCCCCAATGTCCGAAATGGACTAGGCGTTGACATTCGCCCGGGTCAGCCCGGCAGACGACCCGTCACACTTAGCCGCTTTAAGGCCCTTGTTCTGGCGTTGACCTTTATTGACTAACGGTGTGAAATTTTGGGTTTGTCAATAAGCATAGTCTATAATAAACTATTAATCATTTTAGTATTTACTTGTTAACATATGTACAGAAATTGTAATGCTTTTTATAAATGGAGCGATATTACTTATTAAATTAACATTTTAATGCATAACATATTAATCGATGTACATATCCAGTATATTTCAACGACAGCAAACAACCACAAAAGCTATTGCTAGGGTGTGGTTAAAACCTAAAGTATAGAAAGTAATTCGATAGAGTTAGACTATCTGATACTCTTTTTTTTTTCCTTTTTATTTCATTGGTCAGTTTTAAGTTAAGGGGAAAAAATTCATCTATTGGTGCGTGTAAAAACGTAATTACCGGAACCAAAAAAAAAGGAAATTGTGATAAACAAGTATAACTAATGGCCTTTTAGTTGTTACGACGGAAACGCACAAAGAAAATATTGATTTTGCAGCCGAGTTCCTCTCCGCGTCGGTTGGCTTTTCTCTTTCAATCAATCTCCCGGTGAGTAGTGGTCGCTCTTCCCCTTTCGCTGTTCCCGTAATTTGAATGTTTCTTTTCCTTTTCGTTGATATACGCATCATATATTTGATCTGTGAAAATACTGATTGTCGCGTGTCTAACTGCTGGGAGAATAAATACACGCGTTTCCTTCTTGAATTAGGTGTTCTCTGATTGCTGGATCTCTTCAAATGCTTAGACTTTAGTGAAGTAGTATAGAATTTTGTGGTTGCATTTCTTACTTTCGACGAACATTCTAGCTTATGTTAGGCACCTGTGGATTTTGACCGACGGGTTTCTAATTTTAGGATTATTTTGCCCTATCTTTTTTTTTTCTTCAAATGGGTAGGATTTCATCGACATATTATGCGGGATTAATAGAAATGGGATCCGATAGGTTTCTGTTCGTAAGGAGGAATGTGAGTTGGGTGTGCAATTTTATGATGCTCTACTATTGGTTTTGGCAGTTCACTTCTCTTCAAATTTCTGGAATCCAACAAGATTCGGAGTTCAATAAAATTTCTCTTCAGTCTTCCTAAAATTATTCGACTGTGCTATAGGAAAGTTTGGTTAGAAAGTTTAGGATAATTTGTATGACATGCTGACTGATGTTATCTGAAAATGATTAATATTATTAATATAAACTGCAAGAATGGAAATATGTGTACTTTATTAGCTGGAGTTCCTGTTCTTTTTTTTTTAAATCCCAGAAATGCTTTCTTAGATTAAGGATTATCGTGGCTTTTCTATGGGTTTCTGGTTATGATTCTTTGACCCCCTCCTTTTTTTCTTACCCTTTTCTTTTTTTCCCGTGTTGGGTGTTGTGGGCGTAGGGCCATGTTTGAAAGAAGTAGGCTCTGAAGTTCTATTTTGTGCGGGGATTATTATCTCTGAAATTAGTATTGGTGTATATCCTTGCAGTTCCTGGAATTTGAATATGCCGGCTAAGTACCAAATCGCTGCTCTTGCTGGATCATTTGCTATCGCATATCTGTGCGATCATCTCATTGCAGATCAAAAGATTTTTGGAGGCGAGTGGTTACTAGTTTTTATTAAATACTTGGTTTGCTCTTGATTTCTGGTTTCTTTGTGGCTCTTACCATATTCCTGGCTTTTGTGTCAGGCACGACTCCAAGAACCGTTTCAAGCAAGGAATGGTGGGAAGAGACTGACAAGAAGTTTCAGGCATGGCCTCGAACTGCCGGTCCACCAGTGGTCATGAACCCTATTCGCCGCCAAAATTTCATTGTGAAGAGCCGTCCTGAGTAGATGTTGCATCTCATGATTGACCTTGTTTTTCTTGCTGTTTTTATACTGGAGAGTGTGTTTCACTTTGATCAATGATTATCATGGTGTATAAAGGAGGAAGTTGCCTCCTGGATATGCTGCTGCAGGCATATGCTTATTTTGTAGCACTTATTACATTGAACAATTATTTGTTTGTCATGTTGCCTGTTACTTGTCCCAAATAATGTAATCAGGGCTAGATCATGTTTTGACTTTGTCATGCCCTTTTACTTGGGGATCCTGTTCCTTTTCAATGTTTTTTTGCTTGAGATTTGTGTCTTCAAGATGTTTTATTTATGTGGTTTTTTTTTTTTTTTTTTTATAAATCCATTAGACTTGGTCATAAGAATTGCCCAGCAACATTTGTACCGTGATCAATGTATGCTTGTAAACAAGAGTTGGTGCCTGTAAAGACACTGGTACTTTCTGTGGTAGTAGCTCTAGCGCTTGTGTATGTGTTCACTCTGTTTTTCTTCTTAGTTGTAACTTGTAACCCCTCCGTGACTGAAGGCACAGGGAAGTATCTTGATATGGATCAAGCGAACATCTTAAAATGTTCTCCCTCCCTTCTCTCTATAAACCAAAAACCCCAACGGTAACATCTCCCGTCTCCCCCTTCCCCATTCCCCAACCTCAACCAAGTCAGAACAGGAAACCCATCTGCAGCACTCTTTGTTCTGTCCTTTCCGCTCACCTGGCCTCCACTGGTGGTGGGAGATTCTCCGTCCATGTCCAAATCGCGTCGGAAAATGCTCGATATGCTTATTTTTAACACGATCTAAACATGTAAGACTTAATTCGGGCTAAATCGACGTAGGGGAAGACGACTCTACTCTTTTTTGTTATGTACAATGAAGACATGTGAAACATACCGTCTTCTCTCCGTCTATTGTTGCTCTAGGGAAGAAAAAATGGGGTTTCTCTGGCCAGGTTATGGGTAATAGTGTCTCTTTTACGAGTGTAAAAAACTTTGCAGAAGCAAGATGGAACAAGGGCCATTTAGAAACACAAAAACATCTTGAAGACCTCTTTGTTTTTCATGTTCCAGTGGGAAAATTCAAAACAAGAAATCCTAGACCACGCCTTTTGGTAATATAATCATCAATAAGAAATCGTAGACCACGCCTTTTGGTAACAAAATCTGGCCTTGAGTTTCAGATAAGCCTATTGAAAAGTTGAATTTGGGCAGTCTTTTTCGTTTGGGTGTGTAAGGCTACATTATTTCAGCAATGACACTTTGGGAGAAATGGTATCCTTATAGAAAACCACTGTTTATGGATAGAGCTACTACGGCCTAAGCAAGAAGAGTTGCTTTTGCCATTTGCCAGGACATATATTGAGTTTTCTATTAAAGGGACGCTTCCAAATCAGGTAAAGTTCATCGAGAATATAGAAAGAACGTCTACCCAGAGGTACCGTCTGACATCATGTGTCAGAATATTGAGATGAGGATAGTGTTGGAAGATCATGTTTTTGACATAATCTGATATAGAACAAAAGGACAAAAACAACCATTTCTAGCTGATGTACACTATAATTAAAGGAAAGAATTATGATACATATGTTGGAAAAAGTACGTTAAAGTACCTTTCATGTGCTCCAAACTTATATAGAACATATATGAGGTCATTCGGGAGATCGATTTGGGGTGTATAAAGCTGGAATAGTCTCTGTTGGACATTGATCTCTTACTTCGATCGATCTAAGTACATAGATCGATCAACGTTAGAGAATGATGTGAATCTGAGGACTTCAGTCGATCACTTGGATCGATCGAAGTACATCGATCGATCGAAGTGATCGATCGATGTTCTCTGTCAGACTTCGATCGATCACATCGATCGATCGAAGTGACATCGATCGATCGAAGTGATCGATCGATGTGTCCAACGGGCAGAAATCTCTTCAAGGGTTGCAGCTTTTTGATCCAAGATTCATGTCCTTTCGATTATGAACGTTGTTCAACTGTCTGAAGAGGTTAGAAACTGCTGAAACAAGTTTAAATTGTTGTCTTCTTCTATCCTAAAGCCTATATATATAAGGCTTAAGTGTGTTGAAAGAGGATAAGTTCTTCTTTGAAGTTTTTCCTTTAAGTGCAGAAAGTTTCAGCAGTCTCCTTCTTCTTTCTCTACTTTTGACACTTCAATTTTGCAAGTTCATTCTCTTTTCTCCTAGAGCAAAGGAACAAAGAGAAGCCGTTAAATCCTGGGAAGCATTCGCTTGTAGTTCACCTTGCTCACTGGTGAGGCGAAATTGCTTTTAAGGACAGTGATTTACATCACGTCTCGGCGTTTCGTTTGTTTGTTTGTCATCTTTTCAAGAGGTTTGTTCTAACAATCTTAAAAGCAATTAACTGCGATGGCATCCAAACAATCTGCTGTTCCTGATATGTCAAAGCTGGAGCCTTTCGACGGAAAGTTCTTCAAAAGATGGTCTGCAAAGGTTCTTTTCTTTCTTGAGATGCTGTCTGTCTCCTACGTTCTGACAAAGGAGAGGCCTACTGAAGATGGAGAAGCACTCAAGTTTGATGCAGATAATGTTACGTGTAGAGGACATATTCTACACTTCCTCTCTAATTTGCTGTTTGACATTTATGTCAAATTTCAGTCAGCGAAAGAAATTTGGAAAGCTCTTCAGAACAAATATGGTTCTGAAGATGCAGGGAAAAGGAAATATGTGGTCAGTGAATTTCTCAAGTTTCAGATGGTTGATCACATATCTATCAATGATCAAATTCATCAGTTTCAGCAACTGGTGGATAATATTGAACAAGAAGGTATCAAGATTGATGAAACCTTCCAGGCTGTTGCTTTGATCGAGAAACTCCCTTCCTCTTGGAACAAGTATAAGAAGAGGGGCAAGCATGACGATGCCAAACTCTCTATGGATAGTGTAATCAAACACATTCGTATAGAGGAAAACAACAGGATTGAAGATGCAAGTGGAGATGAAGGTGGTGTCAAGGCCAACGTCATTGAGCATGTGGCCAAGAAGCCGAGATTTAACTCAAACAAGGCCAAAGGTAAAGCCCAAGTGCATGGGCGGTTCAAGTCGCAGTCAAAGGGAGCCTGTTGGGTGTGCGGGAAGCAGGGTCACAAGCATTCTTTTGCAATAAGCGAAAAGGACAATCAAGTGGACAAGCCAACCTTGCTGAAGGACGCTCAGACACCAAGGATGAGACAATCGCTGCAGTTGTCGTCGATGAGGTAAACCTTGTCGGAGGTGCAACAGAATGGGTGGTGGACACTGGAGCCACTAGACACATTGTGATCAGCAGAGATCTATTTCTTGACTATCAAGAGATAGACAGTGGAGACCAAGTCTTTCTAGGGGATGCACGAGCGACCCGAGTTATCGGGAAGGGGAAAGTGCTCCTCAAGTTGACTTCTGGTAAAAGGCTGGAGTTGAGCAATGTGTTACATGTTCCAACTATTCGGAGGAACTTGATTTCTGGAGCACTTCTGAACAAGGCTAATATTAAACTTGTTTTTGATTCTGATAAACTTGTATTATCTAGGAGTGGGGAGTTTGTTGGGAAAGGCTTTTGTTCGGGTGGTTTATTTGTTCTTGATGCTGTATGTTTAAGTAATAAGAATGCATCTAGTTCTGTGTATATTGTTGATTCTTTTGATTTATGGCATGCTAGACTAGGTCACGTTAATGCCGATGCAATTAGAATGTTAAAGAACACCAATCTAATTGAATTAAACAATGAAAGTAGTCTAACAAAGTGCCATTATTGTGTCGAAGGGAAACATCATAAGAAACCCTTCAAGTCGGTAAATAGAGCAACCGAGAAACTAGAATTGATTCATAGTGATCTAGGAGATTTTAAGAATATGATGAGTAAAGGTGGTAAGCGGTATTATATTACTTTCATAGATGATTTTTCCAGGTTTACCAAGGTTTATTTACTTAGCAACAAGGACGAAGCGGAAGGTATGTTTGTTAAGTACAAAAATGAAGTTGAAAACCAACTAGACAAAAAGATCAAAAAGATAAGGTCGGATAGAGGAGGTGAGTATAATACTTTATCTTTACAAAAGTTTTGTGAAGATAATGGTATTATACATGAGTTTACAGCTCCATATACTCCTCAATCCAATGGTGTTGCCGAAAGGAAAAATAGGACACTTAAGGATATGATGAATACAATGCTCTTAAGTTCCGGATTGTCTAGTAATATGTGGGGTGAAGCTATTCTTTCAGCATGTCATATTTTAAATAGAATACCACATAAGAAAACTAGTTTGACTCCGTATGAACTTTGGAAAGGTTATACACCCAACTTGAATTATTTGAAAGTGTGGGGGTGCTTAGCCAAAGTTGGAATTCCTGAGTTCAAAAGGAATAAAATTGGGTCTAAAACTAGAGATTGTGTGTTTGTGGGATATGCTTTGAATAGTGCTGCATATAGGTTTATGACTTTAGATAATGGTGTGATCATGGAATCAAAGGACGCAAAATTTTTTGAACATGAGTTTCCGATGAAGAAAGATAAGGAAACTCGTGTTAGTCTTGATCTTGGTGAGTCTAGTAATAGAACTAGTGATGAAGCTCCTTCTATTCTTAGAAGAAGCAAAAGACAAAAGGTTGAAAAGTCTTTTGGAAATGATTTTATTACCGCCTTTATTTTAGAAGAAGATCCTAAGACGTATAGAGAGGCTATGAGTTCCATAGACGTTAAGTTTTGGAAAGAGGCTATTAATAGTGAACTTGAATCAATTCTTAGTAACAACACTTGGGAACTAGTAGAGTTGCCAAGAGGTTGTAAGCCTATTAGTTGTAAATGGGTGTTTAGAAAGAAACTAAAGGCTGATGGATCTATAGACAAGTTCAAAGCAAGATTAGTTGCCAAGGGATTTACCCAACAAGAGGGTATAGACTATTTCGATACATATTCACCGGTAGCGAGAATAACATCTGTTAGAGTGTTAGTGGCTTTAGCTTCCATTAACAAGTTAGTGATACACCAAATGGATGTTAAAACGGCCTTTTTAAATGGTGATTTAGATGAAGAGATTTATATGCATCAACCGGAAGGTATGATTGTTCAAGGTCAAGAACATAAGGTGTGTAGGCTTAAAAAGTCCTTGTATGGCCTTAAACAAGCACCAAAACAATGGCACGAAAAATTTGATAATGCTATGGTTTCCAACGGTTATGTTGTGAATGAAAGTGATCGTTGTATTTATAGCAAAGTTGAAAATTCTGGTTGTGTCATTGTATGTTTATATGTTGATGACATGTTAATCTTTGGGACTAACATGGATGTTGTTAATAGTACTAAATCATTCTTATCTTCCGTCTTTGATATGAAAGACATGGGTAAGGCTGATTTAATACTTGGCTTGAAGTTAGTCGAAAATTGTGGGGGTTTTGCTTTATCTCAATCTCATTATATTGAGAAAATGTTAAAACGGTTTAATTTCTTTGATGTTAAGCCCGTAAGTACACCATATGATCCAGCAGTTCACTTAAAGAAGAATAGGAATGATAGTGTTTCACAAGTTGATTATGCTAGAATCATTGGTAGTGTTATGTATTTAATGAATTGCACAAGACCTGATATAGCTTATGCAGTAAATAGGCTAGCAAGATATACTCATAATCCAAGTAGTGAACATTGGATGGCTTTAGAGAGGTTAATGAGATATATCAAAGGTACAATGGATCTTTGTCTTGTGTTTAACGGTTTTTCCGGCAGTTTTAGAAGGTTTCTGTGATGCTAATTGGGTGTCGGATAATGATGAGATTAATTCGACAAATGGCTATGTGTTCACTTTAGGTGGTGGAGCCATTTCTTGGAAATCTTCTAAACAGACATGTATAGCAAAATCAACTATGGAATCAGAATTTATAGCTTTAGAACTTGCTGCAACTGAAGCTGAATGGTTAAGGAATTTATTGCTTGATATTCCTTTGTGGCATAACCCAATGCCTTCTGTTTCTATACGTTGTGATTCTCAGGTGGCGATCGCTCGAGCAAAGAACAAGATCTATAATGGGAAGAGCCGGCATATCAGATTAAGACACAATATTGTGCGAGATTTAATTAGTTCTGGGGTGATTAACTTGGAGTATGTAAGAACTGAGTTAAATCTGGCAGACCCCTTAACTAAAGGACTAAATAAGAAGTTAGTCCAACAAGCATCGAGGGGAATGGGGCTGGTTCCAATGTTGTGAACTTTGTATGACGGCAACCCAACCTTTTATTAGTAGAGATCCTACGAACGAGGTTCAATGTAGTAAAAACAAGTCATACAAAAGTTCTACAAGTGCTATCGTTTTGTCCCTTCATATGATGTTGTTGAAGATAGTACTTACTGCAAATTGAGGAGGGTGAGATTTTTAGAATCTCTTAATGAAGTTCATAGCCATGTTGTATGGTGGTGTGCGCAGTACACACTTGATGAACATCACCTATATAAGAGTGGAGGTGGTGCCGCTTCCTATGAGAGTTTGGAACAACTCACTAGAGCTCTTATGAAAACCTGGGACTGGGTGCATGGTCGATATCGCACCAAACCGCGAACTTGCCTGAAGCTAGTCAATGGCATGTCAGTTGTAAGTTTATATAAACAGTAGCGAGATAAGATTCAAGACGTTTGTCATCTTATTTCCGTTTATATGCTTCTTCTTGCACTAAGTGGCAATTCAAGACGAAAGTCATTGTCCACAATGTATCATTGTCTTTGTTTAAAAGTAGAGAAAGTAGTTGTTTAACGTTCTGAAAATGTTTTTATATAAGTTTGGATCATGTGGGGGATTGTTGGAAAAAGTACGTTAAAGTACCTTTCATGTGCTCCAAACTTATATAGAACATATATGAGGTCATTCGGGAGATCGATTTGGGGTGTATAAAGCTGGAATAGTCTCTGTTGGACATTGATCTCTTACTTCGATCGATCTAAGTACATAGATCGATCAACGTTAGAGAATGATGTGAATCTGAGGACTTCAGTCGATCACTTGGATCGATCGAAGTACATCGATCGATCGAAGTGATCGATCGATGTTCTCTGTCAGACTTCGATCGATCACATCGATCGATCGAAGTGACATCGATCGATCGAAGTGATCGATCGATGTGTCCAACGGGCAGAAATCTCTTCAAGGGTTGCAGCTTTTTGATCCAAGATTCATGTCCTTTCGATTATGAACGTTGTTCAACTGTCTGAAGAGGTTAGAAACTGCTGAAACAAGTTTAAATTGTTGTCTTCTTCTATCCTAAAGCCTATATATATAAGGCTTAAGTGTGTTGAAAGAGGATAAGTTCTTCTTTGAAGTTTTTCCTTTAAGTGCAGAAAGTTTCAGCAGTCTCCTTCTTCTTTCTCTACTTTTGACACTTCAATTTTGCAAGTTCATTCTCTTTTCTCCTAGAGCAAAGGAACAAAGAGAAGCCGTTAAATCCTGGGAAGCATTCGCTTGTAGTTCACCTTGTTCACTGGTGAGGCGAAATTGCTTTTAAGGACAGTGATTTACATCACGTCTCGGCGTTTCGTTTGTTTGTTTGTCATCTTTTCAAGAGGTTTGTTCTAACAACATATATCTCGGTCTGAGCCAAATGAAGAAATGAAGTCTACAAGCCCAATGCCTCAAATTTAAAGCTGAGCATGTATGTTGGATCTTGAAGTGCCATTTTCCCTGCTTTGTCCACCGTTGATTATGTCATCACGGTGGCGAACATAGCGACCGCCGTGATCCTCCAACTTGGTGGGGGGATGATAGTACATCCGAGCAGTTTGTGGGCAGTGAGAATGAAATCTAGCCACTATTCTCATCCCCATGTCTAACATCTCCCAATACTTCCCCATATGATCCCCTCTAGAATAATAGATATTGAAATAAAGGTATCAACCTACTATTCTTTCTCCTTTGGATCAAAAGAGATCTTTGGAGACAACCAAGATTAGCAAGGACAAGGTTTTCTAGGCATTGTGTTTGCTTAAATAGGCTCTGTTTCGTTTGGTTTTGGAGATTCTCTCATTTGACCCTTATGCAAGCTGATTAACTCATCTTGATGGATCTCTTTCTTAACTTGTAATGTTATGTTGCTTCTTATCATTTTGTATCGAGAATGTCCTTTTTTTTATTCAATCGGTGGAAAATAAGAAGTGTATCACATCACTTCATAGCAAAAGGTAACTTCAACTCCAAGGGCTCCCAACACCCTGGCCCGACAAGGCAGCTGGGAGAATGTAAATCAGTTACTCAGCGAGCGCTAAGGGGGAGGCACAAAACACACAGATCAACACTAGGGGACCCACCTTCAAGACCCATATTGGAGTCTGAAGTTAAGACACCCATAATGTAGGCAGCGGGATTCGAACCTTGCACCTCCATAGCAAATCTGTCCCTCCGGAACCAACTGGGCTATGCCCTACGGGCAGTCTATCACATTATATATACATGCTATGTTAACTGTCAAAGTGTATATGCTCATATTATTTATATTGTGTATCGTTTAAAAGAATAATTACATATATGACTGCTAATCAATACTTATACTCCATGACCGTACTCAAATTTATATGGGAAATATGGTTCCATCAACAGACTAGATCGACATGTTTTAAAACATTGTTAAACTACAAGTCAACGTTGCCAGAAAACAATGGCAACGGTACAGGTGCATTAAAATACAAATACAAACGTATATTCAAGTTATATTCGAATGATATTTCTTGCCCGAGTATCTTCTCGACAATTACCTGCCCTCTTTCATTACAAACACAGAAATATGTAGACAAATATAAAGAAAATAAAAAATCTAGTTGTCCTCTATGCCATTTTCTGAGAGCTGCTTTCCTAGACAGGCCAGCATAAGCATCATGCTTGTTGGCTGTTGCCTATTAAAACGTCCTAAAATATTTTTCTCCTCTTCCTGGGAGATGACAATATCATTTTCTTGTCATCATTGTTACTATTCCCTTTTGACTATATCATTTGTTAATGTTGATGATGTTAATCTAGTATCAACAAGACAGTTACTGTTTTCCATTCTCTTTAACTTTGGTTTGACAAGAGTATCCACCGGTAGGCCTGTAAATGACCGAGCCGTTCGGTATGTTCAGCTGGTAGGCCTGTAAATGACCGAGCCGTTCGGTATGTTCAGCTTGTTCGACTCGAGCTCGGCTAGGCTAAAGGGCTAATGAACCGAGCTTGAACCATTTTTTTCTGTTCAAACTCGATAAGTGACATCGTTTGTTTAAAGTGTTCGACTCGTTTATATGTTTGTTTAAATAAACAAGCAAGCTCGGCTAGTTCGCTAAGTTAAATGAACCGATTTTGAACAACAAGATGCTCGGCTCGTTTACAGTCCTATCCACCGGTAATAGCAGAGATTAATCTCTCTCGATGCGTAAAGCTCTTGAAGGTTTTTACACCTATACATGAAATGTTTTCTCATTCAAGTTTTGTGTTCATACTATTACTAGTTGCTACGAGGCGTTTTCCACCCCTTCAGCTAGTTTATTAGTACTTCCATAAAAGAAAATTAAGAGGCTAGATTAGAAGCTAAAATTGAAGCTCCACGATCAATAGGTCTTCAATTAAATCCGACAAGATACAACAATTCTTTGTTCCATGACGGTAATAAAATAAAGATGAAGAAAGGGCACTTGGCCTTCCACCTCTCTCTTAGTAATTTGTATTATAAAGGTCTACCGTTATATGGCAACAGGTGTTTTAAAATTTCCTTCTGTATCTTGAGCAGTAGTTATGCAGTAAAAGCAAGAGAGTTCCCAATTTCTCAGCAAATAAAACTGACACTAGGACAGGCCTAAAGGAGAAATATATACACATTAAAGGAGCAAAAGACTCGCAATTTGGCTCATGAAATTAGCAGGTGGCAAAAGCAGCATTAGATTGACCCAAGAATCATGAAGACATCACTGAAAAAAATTCCTCCAATTGGCTTTGGCCTACTAAGACACCAAGTCAGTGAGTAGAAACAGCTCTCAATGCATCAGCATCCATGTTTTTCAATATGTCTGCAGATGACATTTCTATGTACTCATTCAGATTATGCATGCTCCCATCTGCATATACAGAACCAGAGTAAGATGCTAACAATCCTGCTGAATTAATTATCTTAAGAAGCACATTTAGTTCTCGGAAAGAATGCCCACATACATCTCTCAGTCGAAGCAATGCAAGTTAAGAACTCATAGGAGTCTGAATAACCCCAGAGAGCATTTTTTTTTCCTGGTCAGGCGGGTGGGGGGAAGAGTGGGTTTTTGGGTGAAGAATATACCTTCAGCAACAATGGCTTCATAAGGAGGTGGATCATAAAGCCAGTTCCCTTCAGAATCTTTCATGTGTCTTCTGTCAGATGCAAACTGGCGGAGAAACATGCACCCATGCACAATTCGGAAATACCTGTATTCGGAATTGATAAATAATGAATTTGGACTTCAGTGGACACAACAAAAGAAATCCTGTCACTGAATTTAGAGTAGAGGTTGTGGATACTTGAAATACAATCTTAAATCCTTCTGATTAATTCTCCAAAATGATGGAAATCATCAATCACAGGAGACAATGATGAGAAACAAGTACCGGGAGAAAGACTGAATATGACAATCTGACAAAAAGGTATTGTGTCATAGACCCACTTTGAGCTGAAGAATGACAAGTGTTGCTAGGAAATTAGGACGACTGGCAAAGTTAATCATGAAACAAACTTGAATTCCGGCTCAGAGTATATGAAAGAGAAGCTACCCGAAATTTGATCAGAATCAGGAAAATGCATCTGTCAGTTACATTCTTCCATTTCCTCCAGAAAATGCAACCAACCTCTTATAGTCTTACTCAAAGGACAATAAACAAAGCCTCAAACTCATCTAAGAAAGCTTTTTCACATGAAAAGACGTAACATTTCAACTAATACCACTAGGAAGTTTGATGCAAATGAAAATTCCAAACAACACACAAAATAAATCCTTAGAGTATCTGCAATAGCATAAATCTAACGCAAGAGAACCCATACAATTACCTCTGAAACTCGGAGAATAGCTCAAACAATGGGCGGATAGTCTCAGCAGTATATATTGGAGATTATGTCATTATTGTCATTATTATGATTGGATATAGTTCTATATGGTAGATCATTGTATATGGAATAGTTGTATATGGTAGATCATTGTATATGGTAGATATTCATTGTGTAATCATGGCATATATTTAGTGCCATATTTGTAGGGATTGATTGACTTGATTATAGAGATTAGATAGAAGGTAGATATAGTTATTACCTTGTAATCATTTTTCATTAAGAAAATACCATTATGTGTTCTTCATGGTATCAGAGCGATAAATCCTCTCACCACCAACCGCCGCCGCCGACCTTGATTTTCCGGCGAACCAATGGCCGTTGCAAACATGTCTAGCTCCACCACCGAAACCGCCACCGTACCTCTCACCACCACCGATCCCAAATCTGCATACTACTTGCATCCCTCTGACCATCCCGGTCTTCTTTTTGTCACTCAACCGTTGGGAGAGAATGGCGAGAATTATTTCGTTTGGAGGAAGTCATTTGTCAATGCTTTGAGATCTAAGAACAAAGCAGGCTTCGTTGACGGCAGTATCAAGCGTCCAGACATTGCCTCTGCCAACTATTCTGTTTGGCAGCAATGTAATGCGCTAGTATTGGCGTGGTTGTCCAACTCACTTGTGAAGGAGCTCCAAGGGACTGCTGCACATGCAGAGTCCGCCCGGGAGGTGTGGCTCGACTTGGAAGAGCGTTTCACACAAGGAGTTGATGCTCGCGTGTATGAATTACGTCGTGCCATAGCTTCACTTCGTCAGGACAAGAGCACAGTGTCAGTGTACTATGGCCGTCTCAAAGCTCTCTGGGGGGAGCTTCAATCTTTTGATGAAATTCCGATTTGCAATTGTGGGCTTTGCACGTGTGGGATGTCCAAGGCCATGGAAAAGATGCGTGAGAAAGAAATGGTCTTTGACTTTCTCATGGGTCTAGACGAAATCTTTGGTACGGTACGCTCTCATATTCTAAGTATTGATCCTCTTCCTTCACTTGGTCGTGCGTATGCAATTGTAGCGCAGGAAGAAAAGCAACGAACTGTGGCTCAGAGTCTTGTCCCACAGTTCGATGCAGCAGCCCTTGCCACCTGGCAAGGACCTCAGGATGGCCGAACATCCAAGTTCAAAGGAAAGGGGGAGCGGCCACGGTGTCAACATTGTGGTAAAATGGGTCACCTCCGTGAAACCTGTTTTGATCTGATTGGTTATCCTGCTGATTGGAATCGTGGTCGCCGAGGTAAGATTTCTGCGGGATCCGGTTCGTCCACCGCTGTAACGAAAGGAGTGGCGGCATCAGTTGTCTCCGACACGCAGGCCGCGCCACCCACGTTCGCCGGTCTCACTCTTGCTCAACAACATCAATTGGCGCAGTTTATTGACCAATTGAATGGAGGTAATTTTGGTCACTCTTTGCCGTCCACAACAAAGCAGGACACGGGTATTGCCTCTTCTTCTCTTCATTCACTGTTTGGTTGGATATTAGACAGTGGTGCTAATGCACACATTGTCAATGATTTGTCTATGCTTACATCTGTCACTACTGATAAGTTGACTGCAACTGTTCAAATTCCGAATGGTACGTATGTTGCGGTCCGTGCGGTTGGGACCGTCAGACTGTCAGACACCTTGGTTCTTCATGGTGTCTTGGGTGTTCCAGAATTTGCATTCAATCTCATTTCTGTGAGTAGATTGGTACAAGATTCAAATTGCGTACTGACATTTGGTTCGAATTTTTGTGCTATGCAGGAGATACCCTCAAGGAAGCTGATTGGAGTGGGTAAGCAGTGTGATGGCCTCTACCACCTCATAAACAGTTCGGCTACTGCGGCACCTGCAGTAACCCAGTCATCTGCATCTCTTTGGCATGGTCGCATGGGTCATCTCCCTGTGTCTAAATTTCGTTTCATTCCGTCTATTTTAGTTACAAATAAAGATGTTATGTGCGATGCTTGTAATCGAGCTAAACAAACTCGTTTGCCTTTTCCTGTCAGCACTAGCATTACTAGTCGTGCTTTTGAATTGATACATTGTGACATTTGGGGGCCGTATAAAACTCCTAGCCTTTTTGGGGCACGTTATTTCTTGACCATTGTTGATGATTACAGTCGTAGTACTTAGGTGTATTTGATGCAAACTAAATCTGATACTTGTCGTTTTCTGTTGCATTTTTTGCGTTGGGCACATACACAATTTGGTCATCCTGTCCAACGGGTTCGCAGTGATAATGGTTTAGAATTTGCTAGTCATGACATTCGCACCTATTTTGCTGAACATGGTATTGATACTCAGACTTCTTGTGTTCACACACCTCAACAAAACGGTGTAGTTGAACGCAAGCATCGGCATATTTTAGAGGTTGCTCGCGCCCTTCGTTTTCATGCGAATCTGCCTGTGTCATTTTGGGGGGAATGTGTCTTAACTGCCGTATATCTTATTAATCGCATGCCTACTGTCTCTCTCCAAAATAAAACACCATATGAACTTCTACTTGGTCGTGTACCATCTTATGATCATCTCCGTGTTTTTGGTGTCTTTGTTATGGGTATACTTATCATGGTACACGAGACAAGTTTGCTCCGCGCTCCGCGCCTGGCATATTTATTAGGTATCCTCACACACAAAAGGGTTATAAAATATTTGATCTTTCCAGTCGTCGAATATATGTTAGCCGGGATGTCACATTTTATGAGGATATTTTTCCGTTTACTGTATTTGCTCAAGCCGTTCCTGTCACAGAATTTATTCCTGCTAATTCATCTCCGGCTGACTGGGCTTCCGTCAACCCAGCCGAGCCAACCAGCCGCGTCCCAGCCGAGGCCACTTCGGCTCCATCTTCGCCGGGTGCCTCGGGTGAACTCCAGCCGACGGCACCTCCCCCGCCGTCGGCTTCTGATGATTCGCCCCCCTCAGATAGCGTGCTACCCCCAACTCGTAGCACGCGCATTCGTCAGTTGTCGCGTCGCCTCACAGATTTCGATATTGCTTTGCCTCCTTCTCTCGTGCCATCCGCGGCTTCCACCACTCCCACAGCAAACTCTACGGTATTTCCCTTATCTAGTTATCTTTCGTACGCTCGGTTATCGTCATCTTATTATGGTTTGATTGCGGCTATCACTGATGGCGATGAGCCAGTTTCATTTAAGCAGCCAGTCAAACATGCTCATTGGCGTGACGCAATGCAGCGTGAAATTGCTGCACTGGAGGCTAATGATACTTGGACAGTTGTTCCTCTACCTCCAGGTAAACGCACCATTGACTCTAAGTGGATTTATAAGATCAAGTATCACCCTGATGGTTCTGTTGAGAGGTATAAGGCACGTTTAGTGGCACGTGGCTATACCCAAATTGAGGGCGTTGACTTTCATGAAACGTTTGCTCCGGTGGCTAAGCTAGTCACGGTTCGGTGTCTCTTGGCCATTGCAGTTGCGCGTGGCTGGTATATCCACCAACTAGATGTCAATAATGCGTTCTTACACGGTGATCTTACTGAAGATGTGTATATGCGTATTCCGCCTGGTTTTGCTCGTAAGGGGGAGAATTGTGTTTTTAAATTACAAAAGTCTTTGTATGGTTTGAAACAGGCTTCTCGGAATTGGTATGCCAAGTTTACGTCATCTTTACTTGCACTTGGTTATATTCAGTTTAATGCGGATCCATCTCTGTTTCTCTTGACCACCTCATCTTCCATGGTTATTGTTTTGATTTATGTTGATGATGTCATTATTGCCGGTAATGATCTTTCTCGTATTGAGGCTCTCAAGGCGTATCTTGATCACAAGTTTAAGATCAAGAACTTGGGTCCACTTAAACATTTTCTTGGCATTGAAGTTGCTCGGTCTCCTACTGGCATGGTCCTAAATCAACGTAAGTATGTTCTTGACATTCTGACAGAATGCGGCCTCCTTGGCAGCCGCACTGCTGCCACGCCTATGGATCAAAAGGGAAAATTTTCTGATACTGATCCCCTTTTGGATGATCCTGCATTTTATCGACGTATTGTGGGTCGTTTACTCTACCTTACTGTTACTCGTTTTGATATCAGTTTTGCAGTTAACACGCTTAGTCAGTTTATGCATGCTCCGCGAAAATGTCATCTAGATGCTGTGTTCTATTTACTTCGCTATCTTAAACGTGCTCCAGGCCAAGGTTTGTTTTTTCCTACTCAGTCTCAGTTACGCCTACATGCTTATTGTGATGCTGATTGGGCTGGTTGTCCCACTACACGTCGGTCTACTTCTGGTTATATGGTTTTTCTTGGTGATGCACTTGTGTCTTGGCGCTCCAAGAAACAACCCGTTGTCTCTCGATCTTCTGCTGAGGCTGAGTATCGTGCCATGGCCCACGCTACTAGTGAAATTGTTTGGCTTAGACAGCTCTTGGCCGATCTAGGCCTCTCCTCCACACGCCCAGTCCCATTGCGGTGTGATAATCAAGCCGCCTTGCACATTGTGGCTAATCCTGTGTTTCACGAGCGTACTAAGCATATAGAGATCGATTGTCATTTTGTTCGCCAACACTATACCAGCGGCCTTATTCATCCATGCAAGGTTCCAGGCTCGCACCAATTAGCTGATGGGTTCACTAAACCCCTAGGTCCTGACCTTTTTCGTCGGTTTTGCAGCAAGTTGGGCATGCTCGACATCCATGCGCCAACTTGAGGGGGAGTATTGGAGATTATGTCATTATTGTCATTATTATGATTGGATATAGTTCTATATGGTTGATCATTGTATATGGAATAGTTGTATATGGTAGATCATTGTATATGGTAGATATTCATTGTGTAATCATGGCATATATTTAGTGCCATATTTGTAGGGATTGATTGACTTGATTATAGAGATTAGATAGAAGGTAGATATAGTTATTACCTTGTAATCATTTTTCATTAAGAAAATACCATTACGTTTTCTTCAGTATATGAAACCAAAGGAGATGGAAAAGGAAGAGAGGAATCCAAATCCCATACCATGTCAGCGGACTCGCGACCTTTCCTTTTCTGTAAGCATCATTTGTGGTTTAAAACTTAATAAAAAGGTATTCAGTTTCTTTTCCTTAGTCAAAAAAGTAATACCATAAAATATAAGTAGACTGTATATTAGGTTAGACACAGAAAAGAATGAATCTTGGACCAAAAACGCTGAAGCTATTGTTAAGAGTAACAAGGATCGCACCTGTATGCAAATCACATGGTAATCCCAAAGAACAACGCCATCTGCTCTTTGGCTAGCCTTTTGGTGCCAAAGTGGGATCTGAATACAAAACCATCATATGAATCGAGTCCAGTGACAGAATATAGCAACTGACAATAAAATTTATTGATAGGAAATCTGGTAACCTTATTATAAAATATAAAATTGTTCATGATCTTTTGGTGGTTGCCAGTGAGATATTACCATACATCATTTTCTGTATAAATGATAAACATCCAATGGCATGTAACTGATGGTCACAGTGCACTTAACGTGCCCTAGTTGTACTATACTATTGAACAATGTAAAGTTAAGGTGGGTGACATTAGAAGCAATGTAATGTCAACCAGATGTTAAAAGAGCTGTGGCACAGATCTATGAGATGCAATCAAACTCTCTAAATGACTATATGGAGCCCTGTAGCTAAACGACACTACATCATTTTCTTTTTATGGACAAAACAAAGGAGTCATGTGAAGAAATACAAAGAGAAGTAAATAAAACACAAAGAACAAATCAATCTAAGCTTAACTAGAATATCTACCAATGAAATTAATAATTTCTCATACTTCTTTCCATTCTTGCTGCAGAATGGTCTTTCAAGAAAAATAAA
>AP025061.1:620354-635710 GCA_036186865.1 Eustoma russellianum | reverse complement strand
GTAAGTTATGTAAGAAAAATAGTGTGGAAGTTTTTGTAGCAAAAATACAAAAGAACATGTAAGGCAATACATTATCGTACTGCCTGGGCTTTCAAAACATGTAGATACAAATCAACTACGATGTCAATTAGAATATACATGCCTGCTTCTTCTCATTTGAGATGAAAACGACGAATAAATCAGAACCATCAGAAGCAGCAATTCCATCTTCACGTAGCTTCTTGCATAAAAAATAAATGTTCTCCTCACTGGAAAAACACAACGTACTGATAACTTAGTAAAAATTTCAGACAGGAAGAATAAATTACCATTGCTTATCTGAATTGGTTATTCTGTTTATAGTTTCCTTTTTTTGATCCCCTTAAAAACCATTGCTCAAGTCAACTCGTGCTTTTGTATTATTAGGGTGGATATTGAGACAAAAGAATAAACAACCATAAAAGACAGAGAAACAAAGCAGGCCAAAATACTGTCTTTGCTGATTGTAAAAAAAGCAAAACGTAACAGGAGAATAAGACAAAACAGGTACCAACAAGATTGACCACCAGCATGTTCCACAATATTGTGTACCATATATGAGAAAAGTGTCCGTGAAAGAGCTCATCTTGAACATCCATTGACTCAATGGAATTGAACTTCATCAGTCCTTAGGATGATATTCTAAAGCTATACTCACTAGAGTACGGATCATTTCCCATGCAGAATTTTCATCTTTTCTATATTTTCTTTTGTGCTCTGTCTTCTGATTAACTACCATAAACCATATATTATCCATAATCTACCATGAGTGAGTTACACGTTTGAAAACCTGAAAACCACTAATGGTTAGTGAAATACATTGACCTTACATCAGTTGCATCAAACAAGTTAAACAAATTATGAGAGCAGTTGATGTCATCAGGGCGTGTTATTGAGCATGTGTAAGAAACTTGGCATAAGGTTCTCGATATGAAGCACCAAATGCAGGCTAATCCATGAAAAACATGTCAGCACTGCAAGTGTACTAACACTGAAAACACATGTAATCTTCCAAACCATCCAGTCAACGTTGAGTGCAACAACAACACTCAAACATTTTTCCTATGTGGAGTCGACTATATGGATCAATCATTTCTATTACGCTTTATTTATTTATTTATTTATTCAGTCAATGTTGAGTATTGCCAGTTAATTGATTTTTTCTTTGCAGTGCAAAAACTTCACCCGAGCTTGCACATTGCAAAGAGTATGTTGCATCTGAACTAGATCATTTGTACACATTATAGCACCCCACCCCCAACCACATGAAAACAAATTCCTCTCTTTTAGGTGAAAAATGAGGAGCCCTTCAATATTGGAAAATTTGCAGCAAGACAGCCGAATAAAGAACATGGCTTTTAGCTAATCGGAATACTTTCTGAACACCCATTGGGGCGGATATGAACCAACATCACGATAAAATCAGTAAAAACAGACGAATTAATTAAATATACGAGGCAAAGCAAACTTGCAGAAGTTTATAAAAGGCGAGGAGAGGAAAGAAACGAACCAGTAGTTGGGAGTGTGGAGAAATTGAGAAACTTCCAGGGGAGCACTGGGTGAAATGGACGAAATAGATGATGATGTTTCCGATTCCTGAGCCGCCATATTTTCTTGTTAATGGGCCCTGGTAAACTGTCGACCGATTCAATTCGGACCAACGGTGATCTCTAATTGAAGTTGTACTTTTTTTTTTCTTTTCTTGATAAAAGGTTGATCTTGTCAGAAGGCACTGCTGCAAATGTTTGAAGTTTTTTTTCTTTTTCCGCGAGGCTGCTTGGTTTGAACTTTGAAGCAGAAAGTATCCCGGTGTTTCAAGAGGGGAAAAGATCATCTGACAGTGACCCCCATTTAGCATCACCACATTTTTGTGTGTCACGTAGCAGGCGGTCGCAAAAGAAGTAAGGGAGGAAGGAGTCAATCTATCTCAATCAGTTGAGTCTAATCTAACGAACCACATAGAGGTCTGTCAAGACCCTAGTCAGAATTGGGTCCATATTTCACCATATTCCACTAAGTTTTAAAGGCTACTATTTGCTATGACTACTATTTGCTATGACGTATATCTCAATATATATCTTTTATAAAAACTCTACATGAGAATGAGAACTATCGCCAATAAAAGTTACGGCTTTGGTATCTTTTATAAAAATTCTATGTGATAATGAAAAATATCACTAATAAAGTTCGGAGAATAAGAACTATCGCCAATAAAAGATACGGCAGTGGTATCTTTATAAAAATTCTATAATGAAAAATATCACTAATAAAGTTTGGTTCACTTGGTAAAATTTGTTAAACATATTCAACAAAATTATATCATGTATCTTTTTTTTTTTTTGAGAATATATCATGTATATTAAAGATGATAAATTTAACTTCACTAGACTCACATGTATGCTCCCGAGAATCCAACATGGAGTCAAATGACCCCACCACCAACTTTCACGCCGACGCCACGGCATCCCCGCCAATCTTATCCGACGATAACCATGAAACACGGCGGAGAATCTGCAGAAACGGCTGCGATCGACCGGCAAACGTATGTCTGTGCGACACAATTCCTAAGAATCCAATCCCGACCTTCACCAAAGTAGTGATTTTGCACCACCCCCTCGAACGACGCCACAAGCTCGCCACAGTCCCTCTCCTCGCCAAATGCCTTCAAAACTGCGAGATTATAGTCGGTCGTAAATTACGGTACGGCATCTCCCAGATTCTCGATTCGCTATATGATGATGCTGCTGGAAATCCCCATTTGCCTCTACGAGCAATGCATCTTTTTCCAGGTCTCAAATTACAATCTCTGAGTTCTTTCCACAGGGAAAAAAAAAAAGAAGTATACTAATTGAGTTTCTTTTTGGAGTTGCCTTTGCAGTACGAAATTGATATTCTTTTTAAAGATTATTTACAATGAAAAGTAGGCCTAGCTTAGAGTTAAGCTCGGTTGACTTCAGCCGATGCAATTTTTGGTTAAGAAGTTCATATTTTTAACTCGTTTAATATGATAATATTCATTACAAACACTATTCATTTGAACATGAAAGAGTGAGCTTAAATGAGTAATAGATATCTCAATGTAACTTAAGAAAGTAGTCAATGAGTCTCTAAAACATGGAAGGGCTCGATATTCTTTGTCCAGCTATGAAACGGATTGATGTATGGGTCATGTATGTATACACTTTTCGAAGAGCTATGCCACTAGTCTTTTGCATTTTCACCACTTCTGCATTTGAATCTTTCTATATCTTGGAATAATATTTTATTAGCTATCAAATATGTAACATTTATTCTGAAAGCGGTCCCTTCAGGGACATTGATAAAATGGAACAGTAGTGAGAAGATTAGCATAGGGGGGACGCACAAATGGAGAATTGGTCCAGAAACACTCAAAAATAGAGAAATGATCCAAACTTTATCAGGACCCTTATGGCGATTTTGACAACATGGGTATGGTGTTTTTCAGGTGAGGATGCATCGCCTCTAACAGGAATACATCAGCTGGAGAATTTTGATGAGCATAACTCGGTATTGATTGTCTTTGATGCAACATGGAAGCATGCCAAGGAGATGATGCAAGCAAGTTCCCATTTTTTGACAAAATTCTCCGTTCAGGTTTGCTTAGATTATGATGATGCCGTTGATGGTGGAAGCATATTTACCTCGGATTTGACCCTTAGAAAGGAGCCTTTTGGTGGATGTATGAGTACAATGGAGGCTGTTGCGCGGAGCTTACGAGTGCTTGAGCCAAATGGGATTGACGTTGAGTCCAGTTTAGTTGAAGTTTTGAAAGCTATGGTCAAGTTTCAGGCATCTTACTTGAAGCCCATGAAATTAAGGCCAAAGTTGCAGAAGAAAGTTAAAGAACAGGAACATTGGTTAACTGAAACATCGAACTCCCATTTTGACCAGTAGCAGATTTCGATTATATTGCTCTAAGCTGCCAACTACAGAAGGAGTAAACATTACATGATTCATATATGTTGCTTTACATGCTGTCGTAAATTTCTGCATCACTATTGGAATAGGACATATCTTCAATGCAAGCCTGTTTCGTTGTTTCGATGTTAAAAACTTCCATTGAACCTCGACCAAGAATGGGCACTTCATTGGTTTTTGGTAAAAACTTCTCCATTTCTTTGATACTAGAGACCAATTTTCTATCCAACTGATGACACTTGGTTCGACTTCCTTCACACGTATTGATGCCATTTTTTATTTTCTGATGCAACTAATGTGCCTGAACTATTTGGTTGTGGGATCAGTTGCTGAGAGAAATATAATCCAGTGTCTTCCTTTCCTGTTCTTTGTTTTCTGATGTTTCCATAATTGTTTTTCAGGATTTATTCTAGTTGTATGTTAGTATCTGGTTGCCCTAGAGCATGAGATAATCCGGGATTTGGGCTACATATATGAATCACTTGTGTCTACATCCAGTTTCTTGTCTTTCAGCTGAAACATCTTTTAGCTTTCATAAGGCTGGAATATCAGGAACATGAGGATGCCTTCTTAAGATATGTCCGAGGATGCTTTCCTTGCAGCTTTTTGGTAATCGCTCGAAATGGGCGCTTTATCAAATTGTATTGTGTTGATAGTTCAACTGGACTTTGCGAAGTCTCTTTCCTATTTTACATAATGCCAAAATATTGTTAAATACCGGCTGAACCCAGAACTTTGCGGTGTGTATCTTGTCATTTTACCACTTGCTAGACGAAACGTGTGGCCTACGGGTTTGGCCAGCTAGACAGTCATCATCATCATCCGGACCCAGTATATCCCAACGACAGCAAAAGCTAGACAGTGTAAACATGAAATTTAGCATGCTGAACGTTCGGCATGAGCCCTGAACGTTTGGCAAGCCCCCCAAAATTTTTCCGCGTCACTCTAACTACGAAAAATTCCTTTCATGCCAATAACGTTTGTCTACAACCCAACTCAAGCGTAACAATGCAATAGTATGTCAATCATCATTATAATTCACTAGTCAACATCTAATTAATCAAACCTTCTTCAAGAAATACTAAACCACTACCATTCCGCCACCATATCATCATTTATTCATCACCAAAGTAAAAAATACCAAGAAAACTTAGAAGATTGACGTCTCTTACCTTAAATTGGTACATCTTCACTCTAATCTTTCAACAATTAACCAATTTCCCAACCGTATACAACCAGCATCACAAGAACGATATCAAATGGGTCATGATCAATCCATCTAACCATTAAAAATGGATTTTGTTATGTTATATTCACTATCTTGATGTGTAGATTTTAAATCAAATATCCGATCAAAGAACAAACCATTGGATGACTAATAATTGTAGCCGAGAAAAATCCGATTTTCCTTTGGTCAAAGGCGTCGACTCTCTGCAAGGGGAAAGAATGACGATGACAAATTTTAGTTTCATTTTCCTTTCTTTTCCTAATATCATGATTGGACGAAATTCTCGTTTTACCCCTGTTGAAAAATAATAACTAAAGATATTACAGTGGGTTCATTTGATCCCAATATGAGCCAAAAGGTCTATTCTTGCTTACAAGAGTACATCTGTACTTTGTTAAGATCTTAAAATAGGGCCGGGGATGGGAACGTGCGGTGTAAGTTGCTTAGCAGAAAAGTCTCAATCAGCTCGAAGGATGATGGAGCCCTTAAGGTCACGAATTTTTTTTGAAATTTCTTCTATTAAAATATGTATCCAAATAATAAATATCAAGTTTCAAATAGCAAATTTCAATTTACACTTATAGAGTTGACAATAATGAGCAGTCATATGATTCTTTATGAAGCTTTAAAGCGCATCAATTAGGAAAAGATTGGTATCCATATTCAGTTATTTTCCATTGGCTAGGGAGTAGGAGAGAATAATGTATGTCAAGAAAATATGGTTTTTTTTTTTTTAACGAGAGAATATGAACTTACTAATTACTTAATAATTAAATCATTTAACTGCCCACTTTCCCTCCCTTGTGTATTGTAGAGATCGTCATCTTATATTCAGGTTATCTTTGATGTCATGATTTCTAGTCACATCTCTATATCTCGTATGCAAAAGTCGGTAATTTAATCAATCTTTTTGTATGGATTTCTTAATTTTGCATATAAAATATAGAAGTGAGATGGAGGGTTGGGACAGCAAAACTGAATCCCTCATATTCTCCTCTTACCTTCCTAATTATATGCTTAAAAACATAAATAAAGAAACAAAAGGATATGATTAAAAACATAAAATAAGAAATCAAAAATATTATTGTAATTCAAAAGAATAATAAGCAAAAATGCCTACATAGAGGAAAGATGATACATATTTCGCTAAATTGTTAAAGAACAATGTTATTTTGGAGCATAAAGGTGAAATCCCTCGTATTGAGACCTCCATCACCCCAGTCTTAAGGAGCATGGTGGAGGATGCAAATCAGGAGTCCTGCGACCTCCTAGGTTTGATAGACTTACGCAGTGACTTAATAAGGTGTCCACTACAAACCAGGCCTTCGATCTAACAGGAGAAGAATAGTGTCTCTAGAATCGAACTTTTGATCTCTTGGAGCAAATATCAATTCGAATATCAATTAGACTATGGCATGGGACGAAAGGAAAGAAACTTGCTATGACATTACAAAGATTATTAGCGACAAAATCGAGAATGGATGAATATTTTCGAAAAAGAATGGACGAATATTTATGGATTCGTGAATACTCAAATGAAGGGAAGAAAGAGACGTGACTAATTAAATACAAATTATTTAGAAATATCATATCACATCTATCTTTGCATGTTCTTATTCTCAAATGGTTCATCTCCAACGTATTGCAGTCAACATTAATTATGAATTAACCAAAAAAGTCCAAAATCCTCCCATAATAGAAAAATAATCAAGGGCCCCAGTTGAATAATTGAGGAATTGGTCCAATTATTCAAGAGTACGTTTGAAGCCATTAACTATTTCGAGTTCGTGAGAGTTAAACTTTCATAGAAAACGGTCAAAAAATGAAAGCGACCTCACCTATCTAAAAAACCGTTAGACATCTGATTTGCATCCTCCACAATGTTCTATGGGTCTGGAACAGTAGAACCCTAAAACGAGGGATTTCGCATTTTGATACCAAAATTCAAACATCAATTGTAAAATTCAGATGATAGAAACCTTCTATGTTCCCATTTTTGGAATATTTGCACATATGGTATTAACATTATTATATATTCTTTTGGTATATGTCGTGAAAATTGTCAAATATGATGTCACCTAATGTGTAGATATATAACAAAAGTTACCTAGTCCAAGCTTCTATAGCATTGGGGAAATTTGTTCTATTAGCTGACCGTCAACATATGCATCTCAACTACAAATTAGAAAAATCTTAAAGTTAAATTGCATGTTTATTTGGTGAAGTATTTCACTGCTGTAGTATTGGAGGAATTTCAAATTTTGCAATAACAGTAGTATTTTATTGTCGAGGCAAATCATAGACCATTATTTCACGTACCATGTTATTCCTTATTAATTTAATTGCACGACAATCACACGATTATGTCGTTCCAAGTTTCCTCTTCTACACGTGGCCTAGTCCGAACGACAGAAAAGTTATACGATTGTTTGGGGGAAATACATATTGTATGTATGCCGAGTAAATTCATCACCCTGCAACAGTTTTATGGAAAAGCACAAAATATAAAGTTGACACTTGTCCATTAATATCAACGGTTCGAACTATTAGAGAATTAAATATGGATTATTCTGTTTATCATAATCTTTTTATTCTTTATTCTGTGTACATATATGATATGGTTTTATATATTAAGTGATCGTTTAGTGTAAAAGGTATGATAAAATTGAATACATCCTCTATTATGAACATGTATATATATTATGCTATTGTGATAAATGAGAATTTAATCATTTTCTATCATTTTTTTTATAGTATCAGAGCATATATATAATCATTCCATGTTGACTTTTCTCTTCAATGACTTCAACTCCTTGCACCACCACTCCATCTTCTTCCTCTACCATACCTTAATCTCTCATTTTCTATTCTATATTATAACTCATTATTGATATCTTCTTCGTTGCCTATGCTTCCTCTTCTTCTTTATCGCTTTAAACTCATTTTTTCTCTCGCTTTACACTAATTCGCTCTCTGTAGAGCAATTTTTTGCTTTCGGGTGTAAACATTCCCTACCTGCAGCCGTTGAAATTTGGGCTTACATGAGGTGAGACTCATATCTATTCAAAACCTTAAGGTAATGGGTGGTGGTACCTCATCCTCATATAAGCCATGCATTTTTTCTCATATATTAGCCAATGTGGGATTCTCAACACCTTCCTTCACGTGGCAACGTGGTTTGACTTACACACGTGCCTTACAACCCGCCCTCAATCACAAACCACAAGCCAGGCATGAACATCTGGACTTAGGTGATGGGCCAGGCAAGGGGTGAGTCTACATTTTAAATCTGCTCTGATACCATGTTGAAACTTGGGCTTACATGAGGTGAGACCCATATACACTCAAAACCTTAAGGCAATGAGTGGTAGTACCTCATCCTCATATAAGCTATGCATTTTTCCTCATATATTAGCCAATGTGGGATTCTCAACAGCAGCGACCTCCTCCTTAAGATGTTTTTTGGTTTCATAGTTTAAATCTTTGAACTTCTTCCCTTCTCTTCTTTTTGCTAGCGCTTTCAACTTCATCAAGATTTTGTCTTGATATGTGGTTACGTGCATATTCTGTTTAGTATAAGCTCCGTGATTTTTATTCCTTGAACATATATAGTTTTATGTATTAGGCTTAATTTGGAAGATACAATGAAATAGTCTAGAAGATATGATAGAATCAAAGACATCCTCTACTATATATTATACTATTGTAATCAATGATAAGTCATTCAATACAATTATTTACGAATCATGTATATTCTATTCTGGGTGAAAATTTCGGATTATGTAGTGGACTATATTTCGAATCTCTATCCGTTCAAATTAATCCTGCCATTTATAAGAAAAATGAGTAGATTTGTTGACTTGTATTAGCTGAAAACTACTAGTTGCATATGTCCAAAAGGAAAAAAAAACAAACCGACAAAATCTTTAAAATGGTAAGACAAAGCATGTGAGCTTGTCTATTGTACAATTTGAACCACCTAAGTAAACTATAAATGGCAAGAATTTCCTTCACACAAAAATGCCTTAAAAAAAAGCTATACAATTCGAACCACCTAAGTAAACTATAAATGGCAAGAATTTCCTTCACACAAAAATGCTTTTAAAAAAAGCAACCGACAACACAGTACCACTATCGCACTTGGTTTCCATCCCTATCATCTGACTTAGGACTTAGACCCCAACAGCATGAAGTCTTACCACACATCTTAGTCCTCTCTCAGTGATACCAAGTATTCAACTACTACTCTTCTTCATTGAATAGCTTAGTTGGTAATCGAGTTTGATTTGCTTCAAGAGATCAAGAGTTACAATCCAGAAACACATACGTTGTGAATGTTCCACTACTGCTAGACGAAAGGTCTGGTTTGCGAGGGACACCTTATGTGGGTCACTGTGTAAGTTCTGATTTGCATCATCCACAATGCTCATTGATGCTGGGGCGCTGGAGCCTCTCAAGGCCAGGGAATGACATTTTTGCTTCAAGTATTCAATTACTACTATATTTGTCTATTTCTTTCAATTTAAGTTATAACTGTAACAATTTTCATGTAACATTTTAACTAGCCGTGTCTAATTCTAAATAATATCACAACGTTTGGCCGGTAATTTCCTAGATGAACTTCGCCTTTGTTATGAGAGAGACTGATTAGTCTACATAAGTATTACCTAAAATCTGGCTCCATTGTTCTACGCCTTGTAACTGGAGCTCTTTAAAAAAATCAAAATTGTTAATCGGTGTTCATAATATTTTACAAACCAATTTTAAGATTAATAAAAGATTTCATAAAATCTGTGCTGCTTTCTTTTCATGATGAAATGGTATTATTTCAAATTCAAATGATACGTTTCATTGTTTAGTATGTTACGAAGGTTGTATACATGTTGTGCATGATAGTATGTCACATATATGGTAAACAGTTGCAACAATAAATATGATTGAAGTGAAATTTGGCAAAAGGACAGCCCAAACCTGAAATGAACATTATGAAAGCATTGAATGCAGAAGATAGAACTCACAGACTGCACATGAAACCGTGTCACAGTTTTTCACTGGTAATGCCAACCCGCCTGCGAACACACCGACCTCATCTCCCCATATTTAATTGACCACATATAAAACTTACTCCTTTTTTCCATGAAATAACGCGTCCATATATAATATAATTCTTTGTATATGTGTTTGTTCTAAAACTATGCACATAATTTCGGGTTGTTAAAAATATCCTCCAGACAAGTAAATAACACGTTAAGTATCTCATGTAGTGCACCTACGTTTTCTTTTTTTTTTTTTGGAGAAAAAAGTCAATACCTATGATTCCGTGGGCTTCCACCGTCCGAGTTCCAAAGATAAGGGTGTTAACGAATCAAGCCAAACCGAATACTAGGTTTTCGAATTCGTATTCATTTAGCTAAATGAACTTTAAAATTAGTTCGAGTTCGGCTCGATAACCGAATAGTTCGCGAATAGTTTGGCTCGTTTTAGTAAAGGAGCTCAAACTGCTGTTCGAATTCGGTTCGCTTACAGACCATTAACAAACGAATACGAACCGAATTCGAACAGTTCACGAATTGTTCGGTTTGTTGAATAGCCATATCCAAAAAGCTTCGTGAAGGATGCAAATCAGAAGTTCAGCGGCCTCCTAGATTGACAATACATTACCAAGAACCCACACAAAGAGTCTACTGCAAACTGGGCAAGCAACCATCTGATCCAATTGGACCAGATACAATGACATAGTCATTACTGATCCAAACAGCAGCAAAACACCCGCGCTGCGCATCTCCTGATTGGAACCCATGCTTTTCTATAACAATGTCCCAACTGAGCTATGTCCTAAGAACAATACACCTATCTTTTTTCCAACATACTATACTCCTCCACATTAGATAGGATCTGCTGTCTTTTAAAACAAGTTTGTTCCACTGTTTATGTTATGGGACACGAAAACAAACATGTTTTGGAGACAACAAACCACATCATTGTTCATATGTTTTTATTTCAAGTCCATAATATCTAGTTTAAGAGACTTGACTATGTCATTTGGATCACACTTATTTTTGAATTGATGTATATATATATAAAATCTACTTAAGTTTTGACTATGTCATTTCGTTTTGTATTGAGTTTCTTCTATGCTTATGATAACACTCTAGTTGACTTACCTCATAGGTATCTCTTGAAAACATTAAATTTTATCTCTTAAGGAAGACAGGCAAGAGTTACCTTGGGATGATATTTCTGGTTCTTTTTCTGTCATAGTTGTTCTTTTAAACCATTTTTTCATTACATCATTAAACGAGGCACCATATTATAATTAGAGAGCTTTAACATATGATAACTTTCTTCCAGCCATGATTTACGTAGAATATTCACTCGTAATCATTTTTGTCAGAAGAGAATACGACGACCCAGTTGTCAGTTGTACCTTTTTTAAATTTTATTATTATCATCAATGGAATGATACGAATAACCAATTGCATAACATAATATTTAGAAGCTTTTCTCAAATTCACTTTTGGAACTTTCTGAATATGAAAGACATAAATGAGTGATATTTCAAGGTCACAATACTGAAAGACATAAAATATACTATAACGTCGTATATCTTCTATCTCTTATCATATTACATGTATAAAATTTGACAAACTTATTATTAATACATACAAGATAATCTCTACTTAGATACGTAACCTCTACATATGAGCAAAAAAAGGTGCAATAGAAAAGAATCTGAGGTTTTGTTTTATGAGATTGAAACAGAAGTCCATTTATTTAGTCGTAATATGAACAACTAGTATTACTTCATAAATATAAAAAAAAAAATGCCCATATTGATGTGCTTTTCTAACAATTTCCCTATAGCCTATGCCCTTCGGATAGGATCCCCTCATCCATTTTCTCTCACCCTACGCGTCACCGCACGACACGTGGCAGCAAGGGGAGGTAGTGACGTCACCGCACGATACGTGGTAGCAAGAGGAGATGGTGAGGCTAAATGAAAGTCATCTACAACTAGTCTCACCACCCCACTCCGCTGCCACGTGTCGCGTGGTCATGAGTAGGTGAGAGGATTGAGGGTGAAGAGATCTCATGCTAACAATCACTGTAAAACAAAGAATCCAGTGGAGACGAACACAGTAAATTTTTAACAACAGTAAAACTAACGTCAAAATTACTTTTACCGCGTCTTAGCAAAGACACATCTGATATAGACAAAGAAGAACCTTGCTTATGCGACTCACTGATTGAACTGATCTCAGGAATCGACTCCGCCGACATAATCAAATTCACATTCTTCAACAAGAACTCGCTGCCAACGAGTTGATTAAACACTCCAAACTCAGTGACCGAGTTCTTCTTATGTTGCACCATTTTTCGAACAATTTCCGTCAGCATTGCATTTGATAGCCTTCGAACTCCCTTCTCTCCTCCAATTATAATTGCTGGACTCACCAATTTTGCTCGATTTGACGTCAATTTATTCGAGTTTTTCTTGCTATGCCTGGTCGGACCAGACTGAGTCAGTGACGATAAGTAAACCGAGTTAGGACTCGGATTCTTGACCTGGTCTAATGGGTCATTGATAAGTAACACTTCTTTCACGTCTACCAACGTTATGCGCTTGAAAATCCTTTTGATTCGACCTAGTAATAAGGGATAACAAGCCCACCTTCGAAGATTCATCTGAACATTGTCTAGAAAACCGGCCAAAGTGTTCTCTGGGTCGAGTTCGTTGACATCAAACCCGACCACCGACCCGTAAGTCAACCGAGTTAACTCAGTACTGTTCCATCCACTCGAATTGCTCCGATTTCTTCTTCCCCAAATAGAATCCCCTGTTTCTTTCTCTGTTTTCTTCCATTTAACGAACTGGGTTCCGTTAAAAATCGATGTAGAGTTCGTAAAAATCGTTTGTTGATAGTGTTCCACGAGTTTCAAGAACGAGTCGCTTTCTTCAAGAATTGCAGATTCCAAAGAAGCTGACTTTGACGGGAATATAAACACTAAATCTGATTTAGAAGCCAGCGAGGAACGATGATAGACGCGTAAAAACAACCTGAGATCATGCAAATTGAGGGATTCAACCACATGAGCAACAATTAGGTCGGTCATGGAATTTGTGCCTTGTCTATACAAATTCCCCATTCTCTGCAATGCATGTGGGAAAACCAAAGAATTCTGAAGTTTACTGTAATGGGATTTTGTTTTAGTGATTTGTGAAGACGAAAGTTGCCTTCTTGGAGAGAAACGTGAAGATGATGAGGTGGGTTCGAAGGTGGAGAGAGTAAAGAGGAGGAGAGTGATGAAGATGAGAAGTGCACAAATTGAGATAGTGGATTGAGCTCTTGAGAGGAGATGAGCTGAATTTGATGGCTTGATGAATGATGAAAAGGGTGATGATGGGGATGGTAATAGCTTCTTCTTGTTGTTGAAAACAGCGGTGTTTTCTTCAGGGAAGAAAACTAAGAGGAAACCCATGCCTTTCATTTTGGTTTTGGACTTTTGGAGGTGAGTGATTGTATTGCCAAGTGTTGTTGTTTGGCTTTAGCTGGAATTATACTCCCATCTTTCTACTTCTTGCTCTCTCAATTTCGTTCATTGATCTCCTAGCAGCTTCTGGCTTTCTCTATCTAGGATTCTAAATAGCTACGTATTATACATGTTATTGTTTTTGCTTTTCTTCTATGGTTTACAACAAGAATATTCATACTCATTATATCCCAACGACAGACAAAACTATCGCGAGAGTCTAAGGAAGGTGAGAGGTAGGCAAACAATACCTCCATCCCAAGATATAGAGAGTTTGATTCCAGTGAGACCTCGTTCTATATGTACCAATAGTACAATAATAGGAATATGTACTAGTGAATGGATTTTGTCAAACATAAACATAAATATTTCGATATTAAAATAATCATAACAGTGGATATGCACAAATATTTGAAAGACAAATACTGAACAAAAAAGTGCAAAGTCAACCTACCGTGTAAATACTATCTAATCATCTAACTATGCTCTAAGGTGTCTCTATATCCTGTCTAACCCTCCTTAACCTTAATCATCTGCCTCCATGAACTCATATTCTGGATCATGTCCTCAGAGAGGTGCAACTCTAGTAAGTTATGTCTAATCTGCTCAACACACGTCAGTTTGAGTCTGCATTTACTCTTCTTCCCTTCTACATTAAGGCGTTCAATTGCTCTGTCTCCTCTTGATATGTCCAAATCATCTCAATTTTCCCTCTCTTATCTTATCTGCTACACTAGTCCTTAACCTTTTTCTGTTTACCTCATTTTTTTTTTATCTTGTCCTTGTATGCCTCATTTCTATTGTTTAAAAATTATATGTGTGCATTGCTTCTTTTTTTATTCGGATTTCTATCTCATTCATTCATTGTCGAGGATCATATTCATTATACTTTATCATTTTATTTAACAAAGGGAAAAAAGGGAGGTTTAAATATAGGGGGAAATTAGAGGTTTCCCCCTATATTTTTGCGTCCTTTTGATGATAACATGGCATATAAATGCATATTCATCATTTATATAGTCATTGTATAAATGCAGACTTATCGAAGAAATTGCATTTTTACTTGTGTTTGCTTAGATACATAATCATACACCAGTGTAAAGATAGTATTATTTCAGAAAGAAAAAAAAAACCGTCTATGGGAATTAAATTATTACATGAACAAGTCAACTATATTTAATTCATTTAAAATATCATCAATTATGCCAATGAAATTTTACTTTAACTTAGCGTTGAAGATTCAAATCTTCAGAAATGCAGTTCTTTAACTCGTAATACACAAATGATATACAACTTAAGTAGAATAAACATCATTTACGGATCACCATGTAGGTCATTCAAATTAAAATCTTTGGTATAAGTTCATCATGTATCTTAGTGTTTTTTCGTTAAAATGGTTCAGTACAAATTTTTATGTTCAAATCCAAAAGAACTTCATATTAGTATTGAAAATGAAACTGGAACCAATTTTAATTTAAGGTTTCTTGTCTTTCTTCTTTCTATGAATATTTATATAGTTTTGCATAAATATTATGGTCTGAAAGCAATATAATTTGAGTGGAGTAGGTTGATTCCACTCGTCTGTAATGAGGATGGACAAACGGGAAGGGGGTGGAGATTCGGATTTATCTAAATTGCA